>LAPY01000066.1:171045-181942 GCA_000970635.1 Eragrostis tef
CCGTGGCCGCCGACTCCCGCCCCCCCGTCCCTCCGCTCGCTCGCCGCGCCGGTCGCCAACCCCGTCGACAAGCTGCCGCTCCTCCCCGCATTCCTCCAGGTACCCCCCCCCTCCCCTCCCACTTCTCTTCGATTTCATCTTCATTACTCAACTACCGACTGCCAAAACAGACCCGAGGCCTCGTCAAGGAGCACATCAAAGTCCTTCAACTACTTCGTCACCAAAGGAATCAAGAACATTGTCCCCGCAAACAATCGGATCCAAGCAACCAATGACCCCAACATATACCTCAGGCATACCGTAATCTCTCCTCTTTTTTTTTTTACGGGCAATTAATCTCTCCTTTTCAACTATTGTATATCATGATAATCAATACGGTCATCATAGCTCTCATCTAGTTAGTATGCTCCCTTCCAATCTACTCAACTATTGCAGATACACCAACGTCCGTGTCGGCAAGCCCTCCGTGCAACAGGGTTTCACCACTCGTGATATCACGCCGCACCTTTGCCGCCTTACTGATCGCACGTGAGCACGCCCCCCCCCCCCCCCACCCCTAAGACATGCTCAACTCCTGCTCCATTACAGTTATTCTGCTCCAATAACAGTTGATTTTGAATATACTGTCGGTAAACACCACTAGCTGCGTACAAGGTAAAATCCCATTCAACTGCCTTTCACATGCTTGATGATGCCAAAAATAAATCACTTCTCTTATTTAATCCAGAGGGACCATGTCATTGGCTATATACCTATTATGCTTAGAAGCCGTACGTGCATTCTCAACGGAAAAGATGAAGCTGAACTAGCAAGACTTGGTCAGCCCTTCTTGCTTCCAAAAGTATCCATGTTACACGCCACGGAGATACCACTTTATCTTACCACTCCTTTTCATCATTCCTAGGTGAGTGCCCTCTTGATCCTGGGGGTTACTTTGTTGTCAAAGGAACTGAGAAGGTAACTACAAATCTGGCTACTGCCATTACGTATCGTCACCACAACCTATTGGAACCCGTTAGCTGGCTTCTTTCTCTTGTCGCACAGCTTTCTATCGTTTCTGTGTGCATTAGTAAACTGGATATGTGCTGATTTACAGGTCATCCTGATACAAGAACAGCTATCCAACAATCGTATTATTATCGAGACTGACAACAAAGGAAGATGCTGATTTATTTTCTATTTAAACTTCTTCAACTAAGTGTTCATTATTGTCCAGCAGCTAAGCTTTTCAGTTTGATATTCTCATAGATGGCATCAGTTTTGCCCTCCAACTTACTTTCAGGGATGGTTTTGTCACTTTACTCCAGTTTATGTTAGAAATTTTAAGGAACATTATGCGCTGTAACAAGACGCTCATTAGTTAGATTCATCTTGACTGCCTCATGATCTCATCCACGTGTAGTCTAGTTAACACCCCATAAATTTCTTATATCGGCTGCTGAATACAAGAATGCACATTTTTGGAGAACTTGTGAACAGAACTGCTTGCTAAATGGAAATTCACTGCTAAAGTGCGAGCGTAGTTCTGATCTACTTTACAACTCTTAATAGTAGTTTGACCTGGTTGGGTCAGAATGGGCCGTGAAACTCTAAGATTCCAACCATCAAGCCTCTGACTTCCATTTGTCACTCATTTCTGTAGTTACTTTGTTCTGAGTGATACTGTACATGACATTGCGTTGCTAATTCACCAGAACAGAAAGGTTTAAGGTTTGTGAAGTGGGGTCCTACAATTCGACACCTGTTGCTTATAGCATGAATCGGATGTGTGTGACCTGTGTTTCCTGTCAAATAGGTTGACTGCATCTGTTACCAGCAGCACACATGAAATTAAAAGCAAGACAACGATTGTCATGGACAAGGGTAAGGTCTATCTACAGATGAATCAATTCACAAAGCCGGTATGCACTACCAGCCCTGTTAGTTGGTTACGTACTCGTTCCATTCCGTAATATATGGGCCCCTACCAAATGGCAAGGGGAATTTCCTGATCATTGAAGAGAGTGGGAATTCCCTCAGTTTGCTTACTTGCTTTACAAGAATTAAACATAAGCATTCATCCTCGATCTCATGCCTAGAGAACCTATCTACTTTACTATGTGGCTGAGAGCCTTTCTTTAGAATTTTTGTAACAGCTATCTGTTTTAACTGTAATTATTTTTCATGGTTATACCTTTTCCGTACTTTCTTTTCTTTTGATGTGTTACCATGTTACCATCGGAAAGAACACTATTATTTGTTAACTCTGCCCCTCCTATCGATACTGAGAAAAATGTAAAGGTGTTAAAATCTAAATAACATCACAAATTACGATGTGACTTGAAAATTGATATTGGTGTGTCACTGTCAAGTGGCCACATGACTAACTTGATGGTAAACTTGTCAACTTGTATATGTGTAACACGAGCTAGCTTTGCAAAATTCAATCATGCATACCGGAGCTTCTCTTCATTTTTCACCTTACACCTTTCTGATTGCACGTAAGGTCATTGGTTATGATTTGGAAATAGTAACTTGACAATTTCATTACTCTGTTTCTGAGCTATGGAACTTTCCAGATTCCTATAATGGTCGTCATGAAAGCATTGGGAATGGAAACTGATCAAGAGGTTATGCAAATGGTTGGAAGAGACCCGAGATACAGAGACCTCCTATTTTCATCTATCCAGGTAACTCGTTTTTTTTTTCAGCTATAGTCACATGGATATGCTCTCAACGATTTTATAGTTTCATATTTGGCCTCTTGCTTAGTTCTAAAAACTTTTTGTACACCCTGTTTCTTGTTATTTTCTACCATACCTGATAGCATCTTATTATTTCAAGTTATTTAAATGTTTTCTGCTCTCAGGAATGTGCCACAGAGAGAATACATACACAACAGCAAGCCTTGCAGTACATGGATGAGAAGGTGAAACTTCGAACTAACAACATCTTAACATCATTGTTCTCATTTTCTGTTTCTAGTTTTGTGAATGAATTGCAGCACGCTAAATATTGCACAAAGTTCACTCCTAACATTGGAAGAGTAGATTAACGAGTAATGCATTCTGTCTGCAGTGTGTTAAGGGCATTTATTTGGGGATACTTTTACTGTATTTGCAATACCCTATGTTCCACTTTTCTTGAGGGGCTTTATGTTGTTCTATAGAATTCACATCAGTTTCTTCATCGTGGATAATATTTTACTTGTTATCTCTTTTGTGGAGGCCTTTCTAAGTTATTTTTGGCTATCAAGTGTTTGTTGTTCACTTCCCTGAAATGATGTAATGCAACCGTGAATTTGCTGTTTGTCAAGTGTGGCATCTTTCCGAGGCCTGACTGTGTATTTTCTTTTTCTTGCAGGTGACATATGCTGGAGATCAGAAGGTAATTATTGAATGTACCTCACTATGCCTTTCTTTTTCTTTTTATTCTTTTGACAACTTTTGGCTATTAAATATGTGCCATACTAAATTCCATATTTATATTCTAAAACTGAGTAGGGAGTCAAGCTTAATCATCCGGTGCCTGATTACACATTCACTCAGCCGGCACATGCTTTAAAATATGTGTTCAAAATGGCATAGGTCACATTTTTCATCGCTTAATCATCTAGTGTCTGATGTGTATTTTTTTTGTCACTTCCAGGAAGGTCGATCAAAATCAATTCTCCATGGTGTATTTATTGCACATGTGCCGGTGAGATTAATATTTTTACCCAAGTTTTGCTGGCAAACACTATGCTAATATTCTTGTCAATCTCCCCTTTACAGGTTACTGATGGGAATTTCGAACCAAAGTGTATATACAAAGCTGTAATGTTAAAGCGCATGATGGATGCGATCTTGAATGCTGACACCTTCGATGATAAGGCAAGTTCATGTCTGGCCCATAATAATGACACCTTTGATGATATAACGCTTCATAGCAATTAGGAGAGAAGACCAGTCTTTTGCCAGTTCATACAAACCCAATCTCTTTTAGTTTGCTTTACCTTTGAGATCTTTTTAAATTTTCCAGTAATATTTGTAAACAGTTCACTGTCCCTTTTCAGCTACTATCTTCCATTTTCTGCAGTCAATTACTCAATTATAATTCCTTGTCATGCTAAAATGAAACTAGTAACCATAATGTTCAGTTTGTGGTTTTAACCAACTATATAGGTTGCTTAATAAGCGGTTGGTCTTGTGCATACATATTTGGGAATGACATAACTGTTATTCTCAATAGGATTAATGGGGCACGCGGTGTAATTTAGTCCATGCTGTAAATACATATTATGTCCAAATGATAAAATGACTTAATTGAATAGAAAGACAATGAGAGCAAGTAACGGTATTACTGTTCACATAAGTTTTTAACGCAAGGAAGTTCTTCCTAGAATATTATATACTTGTAAAAGACTAAAAGATGACCTCTTTTCACCTTCAAAAAGTTTTTAGACCCATTTTACCACCCTGTTGATATCTTTTTTTTTTTAATTTGTATTTCAGGATTATGTCGGGAATAAGAGGCTGGAGCTGTCAGGTCAACTAATATCCCTGCTTTTTGAGGTTTTTTCCCTTCTCTTGTCACTTCATTAAAATTTTATATTTTATGTTTCTTATGGTGTTTTGTTCTTAAAAGGATTTGTTCAGATCAATGAATTCAGAGGCTGTCAATGAAATGAACAAATGTAGTGAAAACTTCGTTCCAGTCCTGCAGACTTTAGCCAGGTAATGAAGACATAATGCTTATTTATGTATCTACATTTGTTCCCCTTTTGGCTTGTTACTGCATTTGCTGTAATAAAGTTGATGGCTCACCTGAGTACCTGCTGTTGCTGTAGCTGTAGCATTACACTTGAAAGTGCTCCTGATTCTTGATGCACTATGTTCCTTGAATAGTTTTATCTATGTTATCCAATTTTCTATAGTGGCTACTTGTATTACTTCGGTGTGCAGAGTCAACGAAAAGCTTCATCACTTGTTGCTCTTTTGCCACGCCTTTCATGCTTCGTGTAAAAATCAGTATTTCAAGAGTGACATATCGGTTTTTAGAACTTTAAACACACCTCGATTCTTGAATAATGTACACGATGGCATGTTTGTTGTGATGGAATGTTTCTTCAGTACACAGTATATGTGATCTTGGTTAGGGAGTTACTTAGGTGGCTATATTTTAGGCCTAAATGTTTATCCATCTTGCTCTGCACATGATTTTTTTTTTGAACGAAAACTGGAGGGGATTTGCGTACCTGCGCTTTTTCCGCACATGATATTGGATGGCATTACCTGTCTACTCTGAAGAAATATGGTTCAACATCTTTAACCATATTTGTTAATCACCCTGGGACGCTTAGGCATGGTATCTTAGCTATTTAAATTCATTCCCTTCTTGCAGTTGCTAAAGCATGAAAGGATAAGCATGGGATTAGAGAGGGCTATTTCCACATGAAATTGGGATATTAAACGCTTTAAGATGCATAAGAACCATTTCTTCTCTTTTTTGCTTCTCTGCAGGTTCTTTCAAGGTTATCCTACATGGCATCTTTAGGCTACATGACACGGATAACACCACAGTTTGAGAAGACCCGGAAACCTAGTGGTCCACGTGCTTTGCAGCCTAGTCAGGTGAGATAGGATCTGTTTCAACATCATATACAAACAGGTAAATGAAAAAAAAAGAATGTAAAACCTTTTTGTTGTCTACTGTTTCATAGTATAAAATTTATGTGTAACAGTGGGGTATGCTTTGCCCTTGTGATACTCCTGAAGGAGAAGCTTGTGGATTGACAAAAAATTTAGCTCTATTGACTCACGTTACGGCAGATGAAGAGGAAGGCCCACTGATGGATCTGGTTTGTTTCTTTTCTTAAATCATTAAGAATATTCTTTGTTAAGGACACACACACCCACACGCACACAGTCTTTCCCTTAACTATTTGGACTATTTGGATCCATTAAAATAAAATCTAGGTGGGATTGGTAAAAACTCCTAACTACCTCAATTGCGCATAATAACACACCAACGCTAACTGGTCCTTCATCACCTCAGATACACATATTCTGTTATATTTAAATTTGTTTGTGGTTTTCTCGGCCTGCGTGAGAAGGTCTTCTCTCGTAAAAGTTAAGTCCGGGGGCCGTCATAAACCCCGCAGGTCAAGAATTTTTTTTAAAAAAAATGTTTTTGGTACAAACTGATGCAATATTTCTTCCCTTTGTTGACTGCTGCAATATTTTTACTTCTTTGTTTACTGCTGACAGTGCAGTAATTGTAATTTATGTGCTGTATTTGATATTTCATTTTGTAATAACTCTTTACTATAGTGTTATGATCTAGGCGTGCAATTGCTTCATTCTGGAGAAGAAATACATGCACCGGGTTCATATTTGGTGATGTTAAATGGCTCAATTCTAGGGAAACACAGTGAGCCTCAGGTCTTATTCATTATAGATCCTACATATGTCTTTATGTTTAACTTATTTGTCTTTTCATTATTTTCATTAACTTGTCCATGTTGCTTCCAGAAATTTGCTGATGATTTGAGAATGTTACGTCGATCAGGCAATATTGGAGAGTTTGTGAGCATTTATAAAAACGATAAACAGGTATTGATTTTTCTCTAATGATTACGACCAGCTTATACTGATTCTGGCGATGAAAAGTTGCATCCCTAATAAATAAATGGAACGATGTCTTGGGAACTGGAAATTCAGTTTCTGGCTATTGTTATTAATAAAGATTTCTTAGTTATAAGCTTATCACTGCTATTTATACATAAAGGAAGGAACTGCTATGAAAGCTTAAATTCAATAAACAATAATAATTTGGCACCAAACAAGAATTTAGACCCTTGAGATATGCTGTTGCAAACTGCTTTATTCATGATGGGATTGTGTTGATGGTGACACCACTTACGGTGACGTTGGAGTAGAACAGTCTGTGATGGTGACACCACTTAAGGTTTGAACTTATTAGGGAGGGAAGCTTAACATTTGAAAATTGCCATCCTTGTTAACCCCTCAAAAAATTTGTATATAAAAATTATTTGATATCATCTTGGCACCTGCTACTGGCTTCATCCTTTTTTTCTAAAAAATGGGAATGGAAAAGAAGGCTGTTCAACTGACTGATTTGGAGGATGTCTCCCAGAATCTTGTAATTTAGTTTCTTCCATAAGCTTTACTCAATTACCACCCCAACGATACTCAGGATTATATCTTATGAAACTACATTAATCAGATGATATGCCTTGGATGTGTTTTTTTTTCCTTCTTTTTTCTTTTGCGACACTTTTTTTTAATCAAAAGCATGCTGCGAGTACTAACATTGTATCTATATCTTTTAGAACTGCATTCACATAGCATCTGACAGCGGTCGTGTTTGCCGTCCACTCATAATAGCTGATAAGGGGATATCAATGGTAAAAGAGAAACATATGAAGGAACTGAGGGTTAGCAATATTCTTCCATAATTCTTTTTCCATTGGCAGAATAAAGCATTGATCGAATATCTCGACGTTAATGAAGAGAATAATGCATTGGTGTGCCATGATTCGTTTTTGTTTTCTTGTATACTTTACTGGTTTATTATATTTTGCTAATAAAAGATTATCCAAACAGATTACACTGTATGAGCATGTGGATCAAGGTGATATTGAAAGAAGCAGCATCACACATATTGAAATAGAGCCTTTGTCTATCTTAGGAGTTGTATCTAGACTTATTCCTTATCCACACCATAACCAATCTCCGCGTAATACTTATCAGGCAAGGGTGCAGATTATTGGCATACATCCCATTGTTTTTTGGGTTCCCACAAATTGATATTTCCCTCTCTTTTTTCAGTGTGCAATAGGTAAGCAAGCTATGGGGAATATTGCTTATAATCAGGCAAGGAGCACTTGATTTCTCCCTTGATATGTTAAATTCCCTCTCTTTTTTTCCTTTTTTTTAGATTCATTTGCACCCAAGTGAATGTAACGTGGGTTGGTCTAGTCAAACAAGCTTCATGCATTCGGACCCCAAAGAGCATGTGTCCGTACAAGTAGATAAATTAGTTTCCTTTGTGGTATTTGTATTCTGACTCTATGTTGTTCTTAGCTTCTTTCCTTTTTAAGGTGAATTCATTTTTTCTCTGTAACATGCTGCAGTTATTCAGAGCAGATTCACTGCTCTACTTACTAGTGTACGCACAACGTCCACTTCTAACAACAAAAACAATTGAGTTGGTTCGTCTCTGACCCTCGACTTGCATTCCTTTTTAGATGCAATATATAAGATATTTTACTACAATTCCTTTTCAGGTGGGGTACGATAAGCTTGGTGCTGGGCAGAATGCCATTGTTGCTGTGATGGGTTATAGTGGCTATGATATTGAAGATGCTATTGTTATGAACAAATCATCTCTTGATCGTGGTTTTGGTCGTTGCATAGCACTGAAAAAGTAATGATATACTTCCAATGGTACTTTGAAGTGCTTAGATGCATATCCTTAGTGCTTCTGTATTGGTTTATGATTCTAGTGATATTTTGTTCTCATCTTGCAGGTACACAGTTTTGCAAGAGAAGAATGAAAATGTTGGCTCTGATAGGATCATTAAACCCCTACGAGATAAACATGGTGTTTTGGTAAAGAAGAGTATGCGGGTAAAGAAAAGGCCTGATCATTATCATTATTTCACAGCTATTTGCAAAATTCTTACACTTTTCTCAGTAGGATGGTTTATGTTAGCTGAACTAATAATAAAATGGAAGCCTGTCATGTAGCACAAGAAAAAATCAATGAAATTATGCAGGCTGTGAAGGCCCAACTAAGTGCTTTTGAGCTGTTTATAGTATAGGGATCACAGAAGTTGGGATTGCACAGGTAAGAGAAGTAGTTCATTTTTCCTGCGACAGAACTGCAGCTCTTCTGGGCTTCTTCGTTATACTCCCTCCATCCCAGAATAATTTTCATTCTGGCATTCTACCAGATTTATCGAACATTCTCTGAACCTGGACAACCTGTGTGTCCAGATTCACTGAACTTTCTATGAATCTGGACACTCCAGAACACTCCCAGAATGACAATTAAACTGGGACGGAGGGAGTATATAGGAACTGAAAATAAAAAACTACTATCCAAACCTCTAGCTGGCTATCTTGGCTCACAACACACCTGCCGAAACTGAAAAAAAATGCCAACTGGCGTGAGCAAGGTTCATGAGCCCACTTCGTCAATTTTCCGAAGAATAGATATAGGAAGTCAAAATGAAGAGGAAAATAGTTCCTCGTAGAGATGCGGTCATGTTCTTCAGAGAAATCCATGATTTTTTTGGAGGAATATACAGCAAGGGAAACCCCTGCTGTGGTAGTAATCCATGCTTATTTTCGTGACTTATGTTCAGAAGACTATCTAAATTGGCGTCAGCTGCTCTCCTATGATTTATATGTCATCACGAGCATATTCTTACAGTTTTATGTAATTTCCAACTGTTGGGACTTGGAAATATCACATGGAGAATAGTGATAGTGGTCAAAGAGTTTCACCACCTTCATCCTCAGAAATAAGCTATTCCACCTTAAAGCTTCTTCATTTTTCCATGTTTATTTTGGCATCCTTGCTTGTTGCTTTGTTTCTATTTCCTATGCAACCTCGCCCACAGCCAAGTTTTGACGCGGGTGTTTGCCGCCAAGAGTGGGAGTGGGTCAGTGCATGGATGACGTGCCAACTAAAATTCATGGTATATGGCCTCCTAACAAGTGCATTATTTACAGGTACTGGATGAAGATGGTATTGCTGCACCTGGTCAAATTATCCGCAATCATGATATCTATGTGAACAAGCAAACTCCCAAGAATACCAATGGAAGTGATTCTGTTGCACCATCAGGAGGCCCTGCTGCAGTGTTAGGGGACAAGTAAGCATTCTCCCTTACATTGTTTTTCTTCTTTTTGCCTCTGTTCAATCTTCTACTCCCTCCGTCCAGAAATATAGTGTCCATTAAGTTTTGTCCTAAGTCAAATTTTTCAAACTTTGACCAACAATGGACACTATATTTCGGACTCTACACCCTAAGAGCAAATAGTTGAGTACGGCAAAGGCTCTTAATCCCTATCGCCATTACAATGCTCTCTTACGTTCTTATAGTAGGCTCATCGTGTTTGTGGATGTGAATGCAAACCAGGTTTGCCGAAAATGTGGTTTGTTGGGATACTACAATCACAAGCTGAAGACATTATGTTGTTCAATGTGCAAAAACGGTCCCTTAAAAAAAAAAGAAAGTGCAAAAACGGGAAAAATATGGCCAAGATAAGGCTGCCATATGCTTGCAAGCTTTTGTTCCAGGTACTGCAGAAATGGGAGGTGTGGTTGCTTTAATCATGCTGCCTAATTGTTTTACTGAGTTTTTTTTCCTGAAACTCTTTTTCAACCGACGGCTGATTTTTGTCAATTGCAGTGCTAATCGCCAGTTGCATTATCTTGTTACCATAAGCTTTATTTCTAAGTCTAGCTGCATGATCCTAATTAACCATGTGATGTAATTCTCAAATCAATAAATGATACTGTTACATACACACTTGCGCGGGTTCTAGTGTATCTTTGATGTAGTACCATGGGCGTAAATAGTTCAAACCATTTACAAGACATTTAATTTGATTGTGCCCCCTTGTTTGTTTAATTTTTTTCCCAGGAATTACATGCGATGAATGTTGTTCCACGCTTGAAGTTAAGCGATGGATAACTTGATGAATAGATAGTACAAGGCTTCTGTTCTGTGGGTGATGAGTTTGCTGCTCAGCAACAAGTCTGCCCCTCTTTTTTAGACATCCTTTGGGGCCTATTGTAGGTGCTTGTGTTACGCTTAATTCATTTGGATTCGTGGACTGGTGGAGACAACAAGGTTCTGCGCATGACCACTTCAGGTTATCTCTCCCCCCCCACCCCCCCC
>LAPY01000066.1:201984-224376 GCA_000970635.1 Eragrostis tef
GTCGAGAGACACGGCAGCGGCGGTCACGGCAGCCATGGTGGCGAGAGGGAGGGGAATGAGGAGGGTGAGAGGTGGTAGGACGTGGGGATGGAAGGAAGTGAAGGGGAGAATTCGGATTGGGTTCGTGGGCGATCGAGTGGAAGGCAGACCAGCTGATGTGGACCAAGTGGTGTTCTACTGCCACCCAATAAGCTCACGACACGTGGCCGAAACAAATCTTTTGTGTGTGTGTTTGTTTTTTTTTTTTTGAGGGGAAAAAAAATCTTGTGCTTAAAACCAAAAGAAAAAGAAGCCCACTGACTTGCAACAGCCCATCTTTCAACCCAAAACAAGACCAGAATACAAGCCTACAAGCAGCAGATGTGAATGACTAAAAACCCGTAGAGATGGCAGCCTCTTGAGCCACCCATATTCAAGCCCGTCATTGTTGTTTGTGATAAAGTTACACGCATCCCACATTTCATAATTTTGAACTTTTTATGCTTAGCTTTTCCAAAGCACCCCTCTCACATTTGAGCATAAAGTTACACGCACAATATATGAAAGATACGTTCTTCCATTTGAATGGTCTAGGGAGCCAATGCTCATCCCTGAACCTGAGGCAGCAAAATGGTAGGATCATTCTTGTGTGCGTGCACATAAAGCAAAGCAAAAGACTTATTGTTTGATGCCCGTGTTGCTTTGAGGCCATGGCCATATATAAATGGCCTCCTTGCACGGGGGTATGATAGAAGGGATTCAAATGGCAGCCCAAGCAAGCTTCTGAATATGTAGTACGTAGAATCACAATTGCAACCCCTCGCTTTAGTTTCGTTAATTATGAGGAGAGATAAAGGAAACTTTCAAAAAATATTATGAGAGATCTTTCATCCACATGAAAGAAAGCTGGCCCTCTTACTGTGACTGGTCTTACTGTGACTCTGATATGTATGTAGCATATGTATTAATTTGTTGACCTTCTTTTTTCAATTTGGTAACTTTTGTGAAAAAAAATACAAGGGTAGGTGCTCATTGATTTCTCACATTTATGATCCAAGTATACAGAAACATAAGGCCTAAAGTGACTGTTGAGATCTTTATGCATCTCTTCTTCAGTGTTGTGCTAGGGCAATAATTGATACTCTCTTCGTTTCAAAATATAGTGTCCATTGAGTTTTATCTTAAGTTAAACTTTTCAAACTTTGACCATCAATTACAAAAACACCATAAATATTGACAACACGAAAATGATGTTACTAGATTCATAATGAAATGAAATATCATAATATGTAACTCTTTTATTTTGAAACAGTCTATATTTATATATATTGTTGATCAAAGTTCAAAAAGTTTGACTTAGGACAAAAATCATTAGACACTATATTTTAAAACGGATGGAGTATATTATACATCTAATTAACCAACATAATCTTGGTGCTTTCATGTGCTAATTTATCTGGTTACTTGTAGCGCCTCACTTACCAATGGCTATTTTTCATGGGGCTACAGTACACTACGACAACATCGTTTTTTTATCCCAAGCTCGTTGTCTTAATTCATCTGGGGTTTAACGAAATCGCGAACCAAAAGTTCAGGGAGGGGGGCAGTCCAGATAG
Organism: Eragrostis tef; assembly: GCA_000970635.1. Classification (NCBI taxonomy): domain Eukaryota; kingdom Viridiplantae; phylum Streptophyta; class Magnoliopsida; order Poales; family Poaceae; genus Eragrostis; species Eragrostis tef. The sequence goes on from LAPY01000066.1 coordinate 203,580, forward strand.
AGTACTGACCCGGGTCCCCAGACATAGCAGCACGAGCAAGTTCGTGAGCACAACTATTACATCTCCGATTACAATGACGAATTTTTAGGACATCGAAATTAAAGATCAGTTCATCTCTTGCTTCCCTGAAGAGTAAGCCACCTGGTGCTTGATCAAAATCCGCCAACTTCAGTGCTTGTACAATGTTCGATGAGTCTGACTCCACAATAATCCTAGATATGCCGAACTGATTTGCTGCTCGAAGTGCTGCCAGACAGCCCTATGCTTCTGCAGAAATTGCATCGAAAAATTATGACAGTTTGCCGGCTCCAGCGAGAACACTATTTCCATCTGCATCTCTAACGACAAAGCCCCAAGCACCACTTCTGGTTTCCTGCACAAACGCCCCATCGAAATTGATCTTAAGTACATCTTGGGGTGGGGTTTGCCACTTTAACATTTGCATGCGCCTCCATCAACATGACTCCCATGTTTACTTTCATTGTGGCCCTTCCCTTTGTATAGCGTTTCTCCATCGCTTCACTTTGCACATATCCAAATGCTTGTTACATGTATGTTGTTGCATTGTAATACTAGTGCCATGAAGAGATATTTAATTACTAATTAATAGGCAAGTGATGCTTTCTTTGTAACTTTAGGATGGAAAATCTAGACCCCAAGACTCGAGCTGGCATAGCGAAAGTGCTTGGCACAACAGTAGGGTTTGCAGGAGCAATGCTCCTTGCACAGTTGCACTCTACCAAGGTCCATCAGTCACCAAATCGCCCTCTCCCCCACCAATGGAGATTTCACCTAGGACTCCATCACATATTGTGGGCCATGGTGCACATAGCTGGTTGATCGGCTTTGTGGCCCTGCTTGCTGGCTCACTATGTTGTTCTTTTTGGTTCATCCTCCGGTCAAGGATTGGGAAGAAGTATCCAACACTCTAATCCGGTACGGTACTGCCCTCATGTTTTTGTTTAGTTTCCTTTGGATTGCTGCTCCCGGGCTAGTTACAGAGAAGAATCTGTCAGTGTGGATCCTTAGAAGCAAGCTTTAAATCATCACTATGATATTTGTGGTAGGTAAGATCATTACGCTACTAGCTTGATGTCTTGAGAAACAGAAACAATCTCGATAAATGACACATTCTTTTTCTTTTTCTAAAAAATGATTTGCCTACATATTTTAGTTGAATAATGAGAAGTATAAATTATAAAAGAAGTCAATAATATTCATATCAATATCAAACCATTTTGTTATGGCAGAACTCTATGTTTTTGTAGGGGATCATGTGATCTGGAATAGGTTTTTTGGGCATGTCTTGGTGCATAAAGAAAAGTCTTTACAACTACATTGACACCTATCATCCAACTCATAGAGCTGGTATCAACATTATTGCTCTACACGAACATCTCCGTGTGTGAAGGTACAAGTGCATCTTTGTATACCGATTTCAGCCCTATTAGTCAAATTTTGTATACCCATCAGCAACATAATTAGCAATATTCATTTAAATTTGAATATTTTTTCTGTTGGTTCTCTAGTGTGTTGGGCTCTGCCCTTGTGGTTCTTGGGTTATACTTCCTTCTTTGGGCAAAGACCAAAGAGTCATCAAATGCTTCGTCATCCAACATTGTACTGGAAGCAAAAAAAAAAAAATCAAGGCAAGCACAGGAAAAAGATGTATGATGGGCAAATATACAAGAAACAAAAGGTTTCTGAGAATACACTAAGAATTAAAAAGTGAGGAAGTCTCTACATGTGCATCGAAGTTGTGAAAAAGATAAGCCTAAGATTTTATTTCATTCCTCTTTAAATATGATTTGAAACAACAGAAATAATCACTATTGCAAGAAGAGAACACCTCAAGTTCACTGTAACAGAACCCAACCAATTAATTGAAGAATAGAAAGCACGCAGAGGGTTTGCCTACTTGAGTTCTCATGCTATCACACATTGTCATTGCTCATCGCATTGTTATTGTAAATTTTGATATAATGATGATCTACTGGACGCCGCCCCCCACACATGAATTGATCAATGGCTCGGGCATCTCCCTCGCAGCAGTGGGTCTCAAGACGGCTCGGTTGAGCTTGCCGTGGCGCATGGCGACGACGTGATTCAGACAATGGTGGTGAGTCAAAACTACACAAGGTCCAATCCACTTGTGGCCATCATCGTCGACCCATCTTGGGGCAAGTTCCTATACACGATCACGATTGGCCGTGACCTGCAGACAGGGACGACAAGCCGGCGGCGACAAAAAAAATCCTGTTTCATTTTTTAAATAATAGATAATGTAACAATGTATATTGGTGTCAAGTTTTAAATTCTAATGTTTATTATGAATTAACATAAAAAAGTTGAAAACGATTGTTAAATAGTCATAGTGTGTCAGAGACGAGAGTTTTCAAAACCGTAGTGTGCTGCAGACGAATTTGACTTTGTTGATGTGCTGTGAACGAAGCCACAACTTTCCAGTGTGTCTCAAATAATTTTGCCTTTTATTTTAAGTATAACGAAATAAATAATTAATCAATTCCTTTTTCATTGATGAAGACAATAAGGGAGGAAGGAGGAGGGGGGCGAAAGAGTCTAACACTCATCACATTAAATGTAAGGTGATCTCACTCAGCTAAAGCAGCAAACCAAACACAATCTTACATTAACCAGAGCTTTGTATATCCACACAATTAAACATATGCTTGTTTCTGATTCTTACATTGAACTAGATTAGTTTGAGCTAGATTGAATATGAGCTTATACAGGGCTAAGCTAGTAAAAAACTAAACACACCTATATAGGTATTATTAAAAAATGTGTATAAGAGGGGCAGAAAAAATGTGTAAAAGGGTTATTGGCTTAATGGTTAAGACATCTAAGTAGTACTTTTGAGGTCCTGGGTTCGACTTCCGGTGGGATCGAGTTTTTTAGAATTTGACGGCTTTATGCTTTCAGCGGTAGGCGACGTGGCCGTCGACAAAGAGACGCCAGGGATGATTTTTAAATAATAGATAATGTAACAATGTATATTGGTGTCAAGTTTTAAATTCTAATGTTTATTATGAATTAACATAAAAAAGTTGAAAACGATTGTTAAATAGTCATAGTGTGTCAGAGACGAGAGTTTTCAAAACCGTAGTGTGCTGCAGACGAATTTGACTTTGTTGATGTGCTGTGAACGAAGCCACAACTTTCCAGTGTGTCTCAAATAATTTTGCCTTTTATTTTAAGTATAACGAAATAAATAATTAATCAATTCCTTTTTCATTGATGAAGACAATAAGGGAGGAAGGAGGAGGGGGGCGAAAGAGTCTAACACTCATCACATTAAATGTAAGGTGATCTCACTCAGCTAAAGCAGCAAACCAAACACAATCTTACATTAACCAGAGCTTTGTATATCCACACAATTAAACATATGCTTGTTTCTGATTCTTACATTGAACTAGATTAGTTTGAGCTAGATTGAATATGAGCTTATACAGGGCTAAGCTAGTAAAAAACTAAACACACCTATATAGGTATTATTAAAAAATGTGTATAAGAGGGGCAGAAAAAATGTGTAAAAGGGTTATTGGCTTAATGGTTAAGACATCTAAGTAGTACTTTTGAGGTCCTGGGTTCGACTTCCGGTGGGATCGAGTTTTTTAGAATTTGACGGCTTTATGCTTTCAGCGGTAGGCGACGTGGCCGTCGACAGCGAGCCGCCAGTGGTGACTTCGTCAATTTTGTGGATTTGCCGGCTCAGTTTTCGAAGATGCTCATAGAGGTAAGGTGCGCGTATGTGCGTTCATAAGGATGAGTGTGCGTGTGGTGCAGTGTGAGTGTCTGAATTGTATTATGTAATCTTAAAAAAAAAATACGCCTACGCGAACCAAAAGTGTCATAGGGTCAGTCTAAGCATTTCTCACTGTACTGTACATGTCCCCGTTGTTTTCTAAATTTCTCATTATACGCGCATCATTGAATCTTGTACTTCCTTGTAATTGCTGAGCTTTTTTTCTCTCTCTTTTGAGAGGACAATTGCTGATCTTGTCTGTTCTTGCTATTTAGAGAGGTTGGTCTGTGTGCAAAGTTTTAAGCATATTGCTACCTGAAGGGGACTGGACTGCGCCGGCTCCGTCCATGGTCCTCGCGGACGGTGGAGGTCCCCGCCTCGCTTTCGCGTCCTTTCGTGTCCGCGGGGCCCAACCTGTACACGTGTGGCCAGTCGGCTGGTTCTTCGTACGGACACTTCGTACAATGGGCCCACGGGCGACAGTCGCAACCCGTAGCCTATTGACACGTTGTCGGCGCGTCCGCAGCTCATTGCTGCCCCCCACCCGGTCCCTTTCGCTTTTCTTTCTTTTCATCAAGGCCCTCTGCCTAACGTTTGTAGGCACATAATGTCCGGTCTACCTACATGGCAACACAATATAATCACCCTTTCATTTATTTTCCTTTCCCCATTTTTGCGAGGAACACAATAACCCCTTCAGCACAAGGTCAACATTTTCATGATTATGGCGTAGCAGAGTTGAGTTTGTATGTTTGCTAAAATACAGGCACCCGGATCTTCATTTCTGATCTACCCACATACACAAACATTAGAACAACAAACTAAGCAAACGTTTGTATATGGGATGCTACAATTTCTTCTCCTCGTTCTCTCCTCTAAAGTTCTCACTTTTTGGATTTATGTTTTCTCCTGGTCCCTATTATTTCTCATAATACGTCGGCTTTTGTGCCCAGGGCAGTAAGATAATTTTTGCAACACTAGTTTTTTATACCTTCTTTACAAAAGAGAGGATAAATATCGTCTAAGATCTACTATATTCTTTTTGTCTAAAGTATTTAACCATTTTCTCAACCGTCATTGTTTCAAAATCCATACTTATTGACTGAGGAAACATTAACATTGTACTTAATGTGGAAATATATTTATCCCATTCTTAGTAATTAATTGTTTATATTGTTAGCTCCTTGGCCTCTACAAAAATAACGAAAAAGAATCTATGACATACGTGTGTCATACAAGTGGCCTTAGGATATTGCTCGAGTAGAGGGCCACCACATAGATAAGATTCTTCTCCTGTGCTCAACGAACATGGAGATCATTGAATTGTCCTGTAACACGGGATCGGAGGAGGTTAACAAATGAGAGTACTATAAGCGGGGCACACGATCTTTTGGCTACCCCAAAGAGTTGCTTTCTGTTTTCTATTTCGAGATCGAAACCAAAGCTAATTGCCAGCTAGAGATATCGTACGTGCTTGCTAATTAAACTACCCCTGGAATGGTACTCCTATCCTTATCTCATCGATTACGTCAACCAATGGGGGCTAATTGTGGTGCTTAGCTGCCTGGATGAATATCATTGGCCAACCCAAAACATTCTTTCCGTAATACATGTTCCCTCTGTTTTTTTCTTATTAGTAACATGAAGACAAGATATTTAACTCAAAACACTTTGGCCACAGTCGTTTTAGACAAGCAAGATAGTCAAAAAAAAAAGGAAGGCAGCCTCTCTTATAATGCCACGCCAAATGCAATGTGTTTCGAGAGTGTACATGGATCATGAAATACTAGTTTCTGTTGAGAAAAAAAATGCGTATCTGAATGAATTTTTGGGGAAGGTGAGAATCAAATCGAATCAAATCAGTGGTGACTGATATATACAGCGACAGGCTCCCAGCATTACTGTGACGATGGTAGTGCGCTCCTGGCCATCCAGGTGTTGCCATTTGTGGATCCTCCGACCCTTTCCTTTCTAAGTAACAAAAAAACCCAGCCTTTTTTTTTCTTCCTTTCCTTCCGAAATCGCATCCCTACAAATCCCAAATGCAGCCACCCGGCCGCCTCCTCCTCCCCTGCTAATTCACCACCCACGTACGCGCGCAGATCCATCCATGGTGGCGGCGGCGGCTGCCATGGCCGCCCAGATCGCTGAGGCGGATCGAGGACACGACGAGCCGGCAGGTGACCTTCTCGAAGCGCCGCAGCGGGCTCATGAAGAAGGCGTCCGAGCTGTCGGTGCTCTGCGACGCCGAGGTCGGCCTCATCGTCTTCTCGCCGCGCGGTCGCCTCTACCAGTTCGCCTCCGCCACCGAGTATGTGCCTTCTCTCAACTTCTTCCTCCGTCCCCAGCCCTAGCCCTAGTCTAGCTAGCTCCCCTTCTTCTCGATCGGCCAGCTTGACGATGATCCGTACGTGTGTGTGCATTATTAACGTCGTGCTTTGGCTAATTCCAAGATTAACCGATCGTGACATAAAATACCTCTTCATGCTATAACACACTACATATACCGTACGGTCATGTATCAGTGTCGCCCTTCTCTCTCTCTCTCTCTTTTTTTCTCTCTGTCTCCCTCCCTTTCAAGTGTGCATATATACGCCGGTAGATCCGTATAATGCATGTCCACGTAGTTTCTCCGTGTCTACAAACAGTACACACATATATATACATACTCACAGATGCCCCTTTTATCTGCGGTTAAAAGAATTTGGAATACTGTACATTAGAAGAAATAATCCTCTCATGTGCTCAATGCACAATAAATCTCTGATAAATCAGTGTCCTTGTCTGACTGCTGCCTCGTTCCAATTGTCTAGAAAACTCCAGAGCTACTGTACATAACCGTACTGCACATTTTTAGGTTCATGCTTCCAGTATAATGTTGTACTATTGGCGATGGTCAATGACGACTGATGTTCGTTTGAATTGCATTGACGTTCAACACTTATATCTGATTCTAAAAGTAATTAAGCGCAGCAGTACAAATCAAATACATAGTTTCTCAACCGGGTGTTCGGCAGGCTGTAGCTGCGGCTGCAGAAAAATAACTGCGAACACTGTAGCTGCTGCAGAAACACTGTAGCGGCTGCAGAAGAAATAACTGAAACACTGTAACTGCTGCAAAACAGCCGCTGCAAAGAAGCGAAAAGAACATATACTTCTCGTCCATGAAACTAGTACATATCAGCTTCTCTCTGGTATTAATTGATATCTCTGTTTCTTCAATTTTTTAAAACTATAGCTAGCTCGTCCTAACGACAAGAAAAGAAAAATGAAAAGGGTAGCACATAAAATAAACTTATCACATTCTGTTGGTTTCATGCATTTATATTTTTTTTTTGGTCTTGCTGTTGTATCTAGCGATATTTATACCTCCTCTATGCGGGAAAAAGAAAAGGAACATGGTCCGCGTAGCTATAATGACATAATAGTAGTCTATTACAAGGTCGACTAGCAAGTTCAATAGAAACGTAGATATATATGTATAGTATACACACTTCGTTTTTCTGACAACTCTATTTTTATCAATGAAATTTATGTTTGTCGACTTTGCTTTGACTTTAATTAAGGAAATAACCACATAAATAAGAGATGTTGCAAAAAAAAATAGTGGTGCGGCCTGCGCTTTCGCATCAAACTTGAAAGATGTGCACATATAATTTTGGGTCAGGTGTGAGGGAAATTTCACTTAATGTAGGACCTAGTGAACCATGTGATTATATGTCTAAGCTTAACAGTAGTATTTCCCTGTATCATTTAGTTCCCTGAGAAGGACAAGTCAACCTTCACATTATTACACAAACTGAAAACTATAGACAATATCCAGCTACTTTTGTATTGATTTCAGAAGAGAACTGTCAGCGTGCATGTACTACACAATTCTTCACACGCGCATTGTCTGCTTTCATGTGTATTGTGAACCCTTTGGATTAGTAGTGACACTTGTGCCGATGTGCACCTTCACATTGCAGCTGTTATCCTGTTATTATGACCAAACCCATGCAAATCTGGATATATTCTAAATCAATTTTCATTCGTGTATGTGTGCAAATATTATCCATTTTTCATCTGCATACATTTCAGCTGGCTTCATGTTAACCAAAGGCAATTCAAGTTGTGTCAGAATCAGCTAAGGCCCGGCTTGGGTGTATGACTAACAACTAGATAGACTAATGGCCTCTTTGGATCCCATAGACTAACTATTACCTGACTAATTTTTAGTCTATAAGGCTCCAAACAGGAAGACTAACAAATGGACTAATTGTTAGTCCAACACCCAACTAATTGTTAGCCCATTAGTCCATGGAAGCGAGCTAACTCGGACTAACATGCCATGTTTCTTTAGAAAAGTCAAAAGTACCCCTGTTGGATAGAAGAGGTATGGACTAACAATTAGCTAACAATTAGTCTAGGATCCAAACATGCATGGACTACAATTAGTCAGGGGCAAAGCATGCCTTTCATGGCTGTTTGGACTAACAATAAGATGTTCTGGATCCATACAGAGCATGGACTAACAGCTAGTCAGCTAATTTAGTTCGAGCTAATTGTTAGCCCGAACTAACAGTTAGTCATAGGGGATCCAAACAGTCCATAAAATTAGCTAACTAAGAGCATCTCCGTAAGACTCCCATAAAATTGGCCCCATAAACTTGTTTTTAGGAGCAATCAGAAAATGACGAGGGGCAATTTTCTCTCTCCTCTAACAGTTCTCCCCTAAAAGTGGATTAAAACACTTATGATTAAAACACTTATGCATTTGGAGCTACAAAAACATTAATTCCATAGGAAAAAGAAGAGATGGGAGCCCAATTCTTTCCCTGTTTGTAGCTACAAATGATGGGAGTTTAGGGGCTATGAAAAAACAAGGGGTAGTTTTGGGGTACTGTTGCGGATGGTTTTTTTAATTGAATCCCAATATTTTAATTTAAAAGAGATTTATAGGGCTCACTTGGAGATGCTCTAACAATTAGTTTGGGACCGTTTGGAGCTGGACTAGTAGTTAGCTGGATTGTAGCTAAAAGTGTGCTTGGCCCCTGACTAATATTAGTTGGTTCTGTTTGGATGAACTAAGAGCTAGCTCTATTTCCCTTGGGGGGTAGTTTGGACATTATGCACACAAGGGCTGCTTTTAGTCTGAATCAGCTCCCTTTCATGGACTAATAATTGGCTAACAACTAGTTGGGTGGTGCACTGAATTAATTCATAAGTCAGTCCACCTGTTTGGAGCACCTAAGGACTAAAATTAATCAGCTAACAGTTAGTCCGTGGGATCCAAACATAACCTAAATCTCCAAAAATTGATGCAAAAGACTATCATTGTGCTATTGTATAGTCCATCACAAAACAAGTTAAACTTAAACTTACTGAATAATTCTGGCAAATAGAATTTGCTTTTTGGTGAAGTTTTTAGTAAGGTTCATGTTATTACTATCGACTAGACTACTTTATCGAGTATCGGTTGGGTATTCATCATTATTGTAAATTTTGATTTAGAAAATTTGATATGTCATCAGCATTTATCAATAAAAGAGACGATAGACTAATAAGCTACTATACCTTGTCATCGTGATTGTGTAGATCCTTTTTTAGGAGGCATAATAGGGATTCGAATCCTCATTGAATTCCTTTATCTACATGGCTGAACTATGTGCTCCGCCATATGATCGACCAGATCCTTCTTTACAATAATTTTAGTTAACTGATCCATTTGTTAGTCGTTTTCCATGGGTTGCATATATATCCTGTGAACAACTGTTTACCCAATTACACATAGGTTCTTACCGTTCTAAATATTTAATTTGTCTATTAATATATAGAAATTCTCAGGTTGCAGGAGACGATTGATCGCTACCTGAACCACACAAAAGGCACACCTGCGAATTTGAAAGTTGATGTGCCAGGAATCGAGGTATGTTCGGGTCATCAGTTTTCCTCTTATCCAGATTACAGTCGGATACCGTTGCATATATGTTAGGTTACACTTGTCAGTCAGATTTCGCTTTTATCCAATGTATTGGGAAGCTGCAGCTCTATTGATGGTGACTAATTATCGGTACCAAACGAACTTATTACATGCCAATGAATGGATGTCCCAACAATGAGCATACATACGGTGAATGAGCAAAGAAGAATGCCCGGCATGCATGTATATGCATCATACGCCATTGCAATTTGCATATCTATATTTCTCACCAGTTGTATGCTATGTTTACACACACAGACGTGGAAATCTGAGGCGACAACATTGGAAAAGAAGATAGATGCAATTGAGACACACAAGAGGTGATGACAGATGATGACTTACCCAATTGCATGTGTTACTATATATACGGAATCATATCCTGTCATGATGTTAATAGGGATGGTACATATATAAACAAGTGGTCACGGTACGTGACATGAACACGCAGGAAGCTGCTTGGGGAGGGCCTTGGGTCTTGTTCCATTCAGGAGCTACAAGAGCTGGAGGTGCAGCTGGAGAAAAGCCTAAGCAGCATCAGGCAAAAGAAGGCAAGCTAGGAAAACTGAATCATTACTGTTTCCTTCGAATTGTCCCATATTTATATGCTAAAAGTGGTTTTTGTTTTATTTTGCTTCGTTTGTGGATCTTGAGCAGCAAAAGAAGCTGATGGATCAAATTTCAGAGTTGAGGGAGAAGGTAAAGTGCATGCCGTTATATCTCTCTCGCTCTCTCCCTTTGCATATATTATAATTGCACGAAATTATGCAAGTTAAGGTATGTTGTGCTCCGACTGCAGCGAATGATTAACGTACGAAACCTTTTGTGTATGAAGGAGAGGAACCTCATGAAGGAGAACGAGGTGCTCCGTGATCAGGTATTTATTTATGTGCTACAGGCGTACTGAAAAATCAAAGTATCGTTCATCGTATAGTTGTTTGCGGTGAAAAGACTAGCGACATGAACCTATCTGTGTAGCTTGGCTGAAATCATGTTATCGGCTGATCCTTGCATATATATACACGTTGGCTACTGATCGAAAGCATTTGTGTGTAATGCTGCTAGTGTAAAGCGCTGCCTCTGCTAGAGCTGAATCGGGGGCATATGATGATGAACACTTCACTCCCAACAACACCTGCAACAAGAAGGACTAACGTTGCTCTTGGCGGCGGTGGAGAAGAAGAACAAGTCGCGGAGGAGGAACGGCGAACGGAGGAGGTGGAGACGGAGTTGGCCATCGGAATCGGAAGACGGACTTGCTAGCTAGCAAGTGTGGTCGACAGGCCTGGCTAGTGCATGCATGACTAGCTAGAAAGCAACTAACTGTTGCTTTGCGTGTCCTCGTGATGTGCCAGGATACATAAAAGATATGGGTAGATACATGGACGTGTGCATAATTTAAAGATCTCTGCTGGATCAGGTAGCTATTAATGATGCTTGTGCTTGTTGGAGGTCTCTCTATTGAAATTGAAGGGTGTATTGTGCAGTATTGAAAGATGTGGATACCTGTGGCCGGATATTGCAGATATAATATGGCTCCTGTATTCTTGTGACCAATTTAAACAAGTGAAAATCAACTGGAGTGTACTGTAGTGTTTGGTATCTGAATTGTTTTTTAAAAATATTAGGGACTGTAGTGTTTGAATTGAAAACGATTATTGCGGGTTACGGCGATGCCCTTGTTTTAATGTGGAGGCCCAATTAGTGGCGATGCTAGCCCATGTCAATACCCTTTTGAGGCCCATTAGGTTTGCGTACGAAGCCTAGCACTTGTACCTTCTCCGTCAACTCTGAAATTTGTTGGATCGCTGGATTTAGTTGTGTTGGTTGTTGTTGAAGCTCAATTGGATTTTTCTAAAAAAATGTGTTTCAATGGACCCGAGGCTCTTCCTGGTTGCTTCTACTGCTTTGGTGCTCCGTGCCCCTGCTTGCTGCTTGCACGGCTTGCTTGCGCAGTACTTGTACCGCTATGGTTATTGGCTTATTGCTGAAGGAGGAGCGGAGGAGGAGTCGAGCTCGTGGCTCAAATTCACGACATCTCGTGGAGAAGAGAGAAAAGAGAGTATAGGTAGACTGAAAAAGCGATGGCTACCTAAACTGAGAAAAGTGGTGAAAGAAATCTTAATCTAGTGGTTAAAATACTCGAGTAGCATCTTTAAGGTTCTGATTCGACTTCCGATGAGAGCGAAGTTTTTAAAATTTAACGATATTCGTGCTTTCAGCGGTAGGCATTTGTGTTTTCAGCGGTAGACGACGTGGCCGTCGACAGCGATGCACCAGTGGTAACTTCGTCAGTCTGGAGGATTTACCGGCTCAGTTTTCGAAAATACTTATAAAGATAGGTTTGAGTATGTGCGTGCATAAAGGTGAGCATTCTATACCGTGTAATTAAAAAAACTCAGAAAAGTCTTTTAATCGGGGCCCACATGTCAGAAAGTAGGCCCTCCTATATGGGTCAGCAGCTGCCTGAGCAATGTGTGGCTGAGTGCACCTACCAATTTGCACACGTGCCCTCGAGATGCCGTCACCTCGACCAAAGTCTGAAAGTCTTCTTGTTCACGGTATCACGGCACAGGGCGAGCAAGAGAGAGAAACGAAAGAAAAAATCCCCAATCCCCTGTTCCCCACAAGACAGAGAGAGAGCGTGAGAGAAATCATATCAATCAAATCCGCCTCGAATCCCTCGACACCAAGCAACTTCCTTCCGCATCGCCCGCCCAGATCCATCCTGCACCTCGCCGGCGATTCAGCGGCCGCCAATTTCCCCCATCCTCACGTCCCTCCCCAGTGCACCCACGCCCGGCAGGTAATCCCTGCTTCCCTCCTTTAATTGATGTAATTCTCGCTTGGATCTGCTTGCTGTCCCCCCATAGCAATTCGAATTCCTCCCGAATTGGACACGGATCCCTTGTGTCTTTTGTACACAAGGAATTGCCTACGATTTCCTTTTTGTTCAGAAGAGAGAAGAAGTAGGAATTGCCTACATTTTTTTCCCTTTTGAGATGAAGGAATTGCAGTACGACAGGACGAGTAATTTGGGACTGGCGATTTTCTGCCCTATTGCTTGATTTCATCTGGGTTACTGATTATGCGCCAATAAACAGTATTCGGGAATTGACGCAGTATCGGTGTTGATATGACTTTTGGTTAGGATCCACAATGGGCATCCGGGTCTTTTACATGCTTGTTGCGACTAATGTGTTGCTCAAGGGTGTTTCAATCTCCATCTAGGTTTCCACAGAAGATGGCTCTGAGTAATTTGTTTAAAATTATGCTTTCTGCCACCTACGTATACTAAGGAGTAAATATCCAACCATCTTTCTGCTCCATTTACCACACATAAAGCATCAAATGCGAGCTACCTACAGAATGGCTCAGGTTCTTAATACTGACTATTCAGAGCAACAGAAGCTTGACTTTAGTTAAATCCTTTCAGCTTAACCCTCACGCATGCGCATGGAGAATTTTTGTAACAGGACAGTTTAATTTGTTATCCATTTATAATCCGTTATGGCGTGAAGACATTTGCTTTGATTCTCACGATGCTACACTTCTTGATGACTACCAGAAGAGCTAGTAGCGGGGGGTCGCCTGATTGGTCTATATGTTCCTTCTTTTTACCCTAACCTCAAGTTTCTTCTTCTTGTGCAGCCAAGGATTCTTATGAGCTGGCTGGCTGGGGTTTTATTCCAGTTCTGCTGCTACTAAGATGGGTCAGAAGCTGGTCGGCAACAAGTTTGGGACAAGATTAACAATAGATGAAATAGCAGGCGCTTACTATTTCTTGCTCCTGCTTTGCCCTGTTGTTTCCTTCTGGGATTGCATCTTCCGCAAGATAAGATACTCATTCAGACCTGAGTGGGTGTAGCCTCCTGCAGTCACCGTTTAAGTAGCAGTAGTTGGTTTGAAGATAAATAAACAGGCGTGGCCTTAGGAAAGCTTCTAGCCGGGAAAAAAAAAAAAAGAAGAAGAAGAGGGAATGCACTTTGAAGATTTTGCTTTTGCTTTTTAACTATTAGAGGAGTATAGCTGAGGTAGATAATAGCAGGCACAGTTGTCATGGACAAGGTTGTAGGCAATCAGGCTGGCAAAGTCCTGAAAAAAGGAAAAAAGAAACAAGCCAAAGATGAATTGGATCGCCAGAAGCAGGCCGAAAAGAAGAGGCGGCGGCTTGAGAAAGCCCTGGCAAACTCTGCCGCCATTATTTCAGAGCTGGAAAAGAAGAAGCAGAAAAAGAAGGAAGAACAACAAAGGCTGGATGAGGAAGGTGCTGCAATAGCTGAAGCAGTTGCTCTCCATGTTCTCATAGGTGAAGACTCCGATGAACCCTGCCATTTGATGCTAAATAAGCACAGAAAGTGCAATCACTGGGATCCCTCTGCTGCTTTTCATTTCACTCAAGGCACTGATATTTACCCTTCTGATGGATTGGTTTGCGCCAATCATGCATATGCTCCCCAAGGGAGGTGGAAGGATTTGGAGATTGGCCAGCCATTACCATTTTGGGGAGAAGTGGGGGACTTCCAAGCTCCGTGCTATCAAGGAACATTCCATCAGTCTGTTACCTGCCCTGGTTTCATAGCCGCCCAAGCAGTGTCGTTGTTGCAGATCAGGGAAGAATCCTCCGGTATTACCTCACCAAGCAAGGGAGTGGCCGCTGCAACTGTCGTTAACAGGGTGCTTGGTAGCACAAACAGGCTGAACCCTTACAGAGAGATATAGAATACACTTGTTATAGTATTGTATATAGTCACCAAAAATCTGTTGGCTACGTTGCTTGCAGTGTATCTGGTTTTCAAAAGAAACAAATAGAACACTTTCCTTACTGTTTTGTGAATCTAAAGGATGTTTTGTATCAGTTAACATTGCTATTGTAATGAACATATAATTTCCCCTTTCTGTTCTCTGATTGCTGTGGTACCATTCTGTATGTTGCTATTCTTTATATCTTTTATTTTTAGAGACTATTATTTCTATCTACTCTGAATGAACTTGTTAACCAGGCATCACAAAGAGGTGTTGCCTTTTCAAGTTCCAGCAGTTACCGATACTTGGTGCATCCTTATATTTGTGGGCAGCAGCTTCAAGAAGATGGCAAACGTGAGGCCTGCAAAACATGCGTCATTGTCCTCTACAGTCACCTCACTCTGTCATAAAATAATTACGATACGTTTGACCGCTCGTCTTATTCAAATTTTTTACACAAATATTAACTTGTTTAAACATTCGAGATACTTCAACCATGACATGTTTGTTTTGTTGTTTGCACAAAAAATTTGAATAAGATAAGTGGTCAAAGTTGATGTCTGAAAGTCAAAAGCGCTAAGTATTTTGTGACGGAGAGAGTACAACAAAAATTGGTGTTTGGTGTTACTATTTTAAGCAGTGTGCCTCTCGTGTGGGAAGATGAAGACCGTTCCTCAGGCAGAGCATGTTTTAACTACCTGCTCCCATGAAAATAGGAAGTCACTAGCTGGTCGTGCTGCATGTTGAGCCGCAGACCGCAGTGAGGCTTCAGTATACTACTACCGGCTGAGAGTTGTAAAGTACTAGTACATTGCTTGCACCCAAACTGAAGTTTTGGATGTTCAAGATGTTGGTGGCAATGCCAATGATTATAACTCATAAACATGCCGGCCAGGGCCTCATGTCTGAGGTGCATTATTGGTTTCCTGTTAACAACAACTAATTATTGGTTTTCTTATACATTAGCATGCATGCGGTACCAGGCTAGTACTATATGGTGAGGTCAAATAGTATTCCTAAGCTTTATTATCAGTACAGTTGGAGTATGCTGCAGGACGTCAGCAGAGCCGGAGATTCCGTTCCGTAGCATCGCCAGGGGAGGCGACTGATGAATGAGAGAATCCACGGGATGGATTCTATCATTCATGCATGCATGCAATTGCATGCCATGTATGCTCTGCTCTCGTGTCGTGCGTCGCTCATCTGAATATATATCTGGACGTTGTTGTATTCGTACTGTACAGCTTAGGCTGCAAGTTTTCATGAAACCAGGAAATTGATCACCTGAACTTTTGCTGCAGGTACTCGATTGATGTATGTGAATGTGAGCCAGTCCAGAATATCCCACATATGTGGAAATTTCTCCATCGTTGCAGTGTTCTTTCTTTTTGTTGTTGTTCCACTTCTTCCTTGCCTGATTTGGTTTAATTTTCAGCCTATCAGGTTGAGAAGGATGCAAGCCATCCAGATCCGGGATATTTCTGACGAGACGGATCATGGACGACACGTTTGACCTCCAAACTAACGGCGGCAGCAGACAATGTTGACGAACCCATGTAGTTGACCGTGTGCTCCATTTTCCATGATACTACTCTATGGACTATGGTCATGCCATTTTGGATGTATGGTCACGCATTTGCTGTTGTGAACAAACCCATGGCGGCCGGGCTCCATCATCCATTCTAGTCGCTACCCATGCATCACGCATGCCAAAACGTGCAGAGACGACTCACGTATCACTGAAATATCTCCTTTAATAATCAGATGAATGTCTCTAAAAATATATGATCGAACAAAAGAAAAGAAACCTCGCTCGTTCGTTCCCTCGCATAACACAGCAGCTGCACGAGGAGGACAAGCTATCTATGCATGTGTAGGGGGTAGCTAGCTAGGATGTAGGAGGATCCAAAGCAAAGCAGGGTGTGGCGGTGGCGACGGAGATATAGGGGAGGAGGAGACAAGATGAGAATGGGCGCGAACGTACGTGGACAATGCAAGCTTGGCCTCTCTAGCTCTGGACTGGTCCCGCGTGTCGGGAAGGAAGAACAAGCACCTCATCTAGTATCAGTGTGCATGATGATGATGCTGAGCAGCCATCCATCAGTAGTAGTATCATTTATAACAAACCAAACCTACCTCTCAATTCAAAGCACAAGTTATTTATAATGGACTTCTCAAGGAGGACTGGACCCGGTGGCATGATGTCCTATTACTTGGTTGCGAAAGGACAATAAGCTATGCGCGCACATCCACGGAACGGAGGAGCGTGATGAAAGCAACACCTATCAAACTGTCCATGCATGGACCAACAACATCGATCCTCACTTAATTCTTATTCAAGCGCAAGTTTAACTGGTGTGGTGTAATGCGTTGAAAAAGGAAGAAAAATATAATACTCTCCCAAAATACAGTGGAAGAAGCTACTCTCCCACCTGCATGAAGAGCGTGCATGTGTGGCACAACGGGTGTGTCATTTGTTTGGATGTGTTCCACCTGTCGGGTTTTCTATCATCAGTGCCACCACGTCCCTCTCCTCTCATGCACACACACAAATTCATGGGTGTGGACCAGTTATATTGGGGGCAACGCAACTTCCTCTGAATTTCAAATCTGGTTTTGTACGATAGCTATTAATGTGTTGGCAATTTGTGCGTGACTCCGGCTGTCCATGCATGGCCCTGCAGTGTTGCTCCAAATCATGAATAAATCTTATTAGCTTGTCCCGTCACGAATATACATATCGTCGGCACAAATTCATGCATGCTCAAAACACATAAATAATATAACACCGTAAGTATATTTTTAAAACAAAAATAAAATGATCAAAAACAATATTCTTGGCATTCCAATGTTCGGTTTGGTAGGGCCCTGACGTATGAAAAAAAAATTGTTCTATCTTTAGCTTATACTCTAGCTTATTCTGGCTTATCATGATTTATGATGGTAGAGAATGTAGAAAATGGCTTATGAGTGCTTTTGGGTATAAGCTATTTTGAGTTTGAGGTGTTTGATACTAGAGTTTATCTGCTTATGGCATGAGCCACACTGCCAGAAGCTCTACTAGATTATATATAAGCCCTACCAAAGCCTGCTACATTATATCGTGCTGATAAATATATCTGACGATTCGAATACAATAAAATAGGTGTACGTACGTGAGATGGTCCTTCCGACACATGGGGACACCCTAGCTATAGCACAAACGGGTCCATCCAAAATTCAATTGTCTCACCCATATATCATGCATCACACATGAGCATAGACACTCCAGTCAGCTGAGATATGTAGGACAAGGCGCATTTAAAGGGATGCAAGCTACCTAGCTAAAAAAAACCCAATATATTTGGTACATACTTCGTTTTTGATACTTCTATATTCTCGACCAACTTCAAGTTAGAACATCTGGACGCGGTAAGAGGATTATGGTGTATACTCCCGACGAGCATACTTTACCTGTTCGTTTTCCTGCTTCAGGGTCTAAACTAAACTTTAAGCCTAAATTTAGCCTAAGGAGCACATAACAGGTGTGCTAAAGTTCAGCCCAAAGAGCTAAAACGTGGACAAATATTTAGCATTCACTTTGGTGTTAAACTGAGCTAAAAGTGGAGCAAAATTTTTTGGAGCCCGAGCCATACCCCTTCGTTGTCTCCTCTCTCTCCTCCCCCCTCGCTCGCCCCGCCGTCCGCTGCTCTCCCTGCCGTGTCCCCCTCCTCCGCCCCTTCTCCGCCTCCGTCCTCTGCCGAACCCACCGAGCCGTCGAGACGGACGCCGCCGACCCGGCCCCCAACCGCGAGATCCAAGACGGGGATTACGACTCGACAACTCGTCCATGCGGGAACTGCTCGACTTGCTCGCGGTCGGGCACAGGGCCGCCGCGGTCACGCTCGCGTTCGCCATGGCCACCGAGAGGCAGACCTCGCTGTCCACGCCTCCTTGTCGGCGGCCGCAACGCGCACTCTCCTCGACATCTTCTCCTCGACATCTTTCGCGACTCTGCTGTGGACGAACACATCGCGGGGCTGGTTCTTCATCTATTGCCATATCGGTGCAAGGGAGGACGACGAACTAGCTTTTTTTTTTCTTTTTGCCCTCTTTTGCACGAACTAGTAGTATTTGGACTAAGGGGGTGTTTGTTTCAGGAGCTAAAATTTTAGCCCCTGTCATATCAAAAAGAATCTTGTCATTTAGAAGTATTAAATAAAGTCTAATTATAAAACATTTTTACAAATGAGGGCCAATTTCCGAGACGAATCTAACGAGCCTAATTAAGCTATGTTTCGCTATAGTAATGCTACAGTAACTATTTTTTAATTACGCCTTAATTACTCTCATTAGATTCGTCTCGCGAATTAGCCTAGAGGTCATGCAATTAGTTTTGTAATTAGACCTTAATTAGTACTTCTAAGTGACAAGATTTTAAATGGCTAAACAGCCCTGGTAGTACGAGATTTTGCTTGACCACCGGAGATGAATCTTGTCATGAGCCTGATGATGTCTGAATTTGTGAATATTCGGATGAAAAGGGAGCAAAGGCAAAGAAAAAGAAGAAAAGCTTACGATCAAAGATGGAGAGAGAAAAAAATAAGGAAAAAGAAAATGAGACATGGTGGTCCTCGTTCTGCGCGAGCCCTGCCTGACATGTCCAACGGCGATGACCCCACATCCCGTCCTTCACTGACGTCATACTTTTTGGATTCCACTGCAGGCTCCTGTCTACACGCGTCTCTCATTTCTCTCTCTTGAACTGTGCTTAATTAGAGCTTACTAGTGGCAACAAAATATTAGGCGAGCTTAGCAACAAATAATGGGCAAAAGTCTGTCAAAAAAAATAATGGGCAAAAGAATTGTACTAGTAGGTCCTTGACATGCATGCGAATCCAATTGTAGTTTCGCAGCACTAGAAATGAATTTGAACAGTCGTAATTTTGGCGGTGGCAGAAGTGCATCGAGATCCGGTGTTTTATAATCTGTCAGGTTCAGCGGGTTCGTGTGCCGCAGGGAATAAGATAGTCGTCCAGATTGATACGGACTCTGACAAATAATGCTAATGTATTAGGGGTGGCGACATAGTAATCCGTGTGATTATTAGTACAGCATCATGCATGATGCTATCTATCCATGCACGCACCACCTGGCATTTTCTTTACTTGTACACATGCTCACACGCACGACGTACTACAGCCTTCCTCCTGGCCTGGCCTCACAAGTTTCCAGAAGGGAATCCACCACACAAAATTAATCTCGACGATGGACTAATCCTTGTTACTAGTAACTGCACAATTAAACCTGAATGCACAGTTAATCAACAACCAAGCTGGCCCAAGGTGATCGATGTAAGGAGAGCGCATCAGCAGGTAACACCAAGTTTTATACTAGTCCATGATTCAAGTAGTACTAAGACACAAGAGAAGATCCCCAAAGCCATGATGATGATGCTGGGCGCTTCTTTTCGTTCTTCCCAACAATGCAATGCAATGCAATTGTAAGACACGTGCCTAATCATTGCCTGCTCTTCCAGCTTCTTCTGTATCTTGGCCCCGCCCGCCTCTTGATTAGTACTACGACGACACTGATGTTGTTAGCTAGTCTGTCGTTAACCACCTGAATTCGAGGATGAGCGAGCGATGGATCATACTTACTATTCCTAAAGGGAAGGGTATGATGGATTAGTATCATCCTTGAGAAGATGAGCTAGGACCACACCACGGATAGTCAAAAACGACTATTGTTAATTAGTAGCTGGAGAAAATAAATACTCTAAGAAAGTAGGAGTAGTAGTATCTACCAACACATCTTCTCGCGTTGCATTGACCGGAGGTAGAATTGAAAATGACGAGGACGCGCTCAGCGCCCAGTACGTGTCCCAAGTTGATTAATACTAGTGATAATCTGTGTCTGGAGTAGTAATAACTTGTTGTACACAGTAGATGAGATGATCTGGTACAGTGGAGTCGTATATAAGCAGATGGAGAAGTGGTGCATGCATGGTTGGTTCCTAACAACAAGAAACAGGAAGAAACAGATGAACTCTTAAGCAAACAAGAAACCAGCTAGCTTAGTGATGGATCGGTGGGTGGTTGGAGGCAGCAGCAGCAGCAGCAGCCGCTAGTGATCGTGGTCGCCAAGGCTCTCCCCTTGATCGTCCGGAATCGGATCCCTCCCTCTGCCATCCTCTTCAACAATAATGTGACCGTCGTCCGTGTTGTTCCTCCCATCGTCGTCGTCGTCCTCGGCCTGATCATTACTGTTGTTGTTGTTGACGAAGCCCGGAGGGCCGGCAGCGGAGCGGGAGTAGAGGCGGGGGAGTTCGTGGAAGTAGGGGCAGG
>LAPY01000066.1:279532-294684 GCA_000970635.1 Eragrostis tef
GCTGTGTGGTCGTCGGTGAGCGTGGCGGGCATGCCGGTGCTCAAGTCGCTGCAGCAGAGCCACAGCAGCTTCGACGAGGAGGCCCTGGAGGGCATCCGGCGCGCCGTGGTGGACAGCGCGTACGAGGTCACCAGCCTCAAGGGCTACACCTCCTGGGCCATCGTGGCCAGCCTCGCCGCCTCCCTCCTCCGTATCCATTCCTGGTGACTTGGAGAGTATCTATCGACGTCGTTCCGAGCGAATAAGATCCCCTGCTGTTATGTGTGGTACTAAGTTGTTGGCCTTCCTGTTGTAATCATATCCTTTGGCCAACACGTACTGTCCGCACCGTTGTGTATGACTTGTACCACCGTTTTGTCATTTCATCATTGCTTGTACACTGATATTACAACACGTACTATCGAAGAGGAAGCAGGCCCATGATGCTAGTCTACTCTAGAGCGAGATTGAGGCCCAGCCGGTGATGTCTTGCACGACGGCGAGGGCCGATTCCACCTTGGGCCATGGCGAATGGTCAGTACACTATGGAATGGAGCCTGGAGGGTGGTGGAGCATGTGACACATGCATGCATGGTTCTTCTTCAGTTAACACAAACATTTGTTCCGTCCGGCATGCGACTTGGGATTCCCAGCATTCCCAGTTGATCAACTGTTCTTGCTTTGTGAGTGGAGCAGGTGGCCAAGCCGCGTGTCGTGGCCGTGTCGGATCTCGCATCTCTCTTCTCTGTACGTCTGTCTGAACGTGGGGGGCGCACTCCCTTCCCTTCCCGTTGCTGGTTCATCCTACTCCAGTACATTATCTTATCTTACGGCTGGATTTAGTGTTCCCTTTTTACCCTTCTCTCTCTCTCTCTCTCTCTCTCTGCCATCGTTATCAGTTTCCCTTCCCTCCCGGGAGAGAGAACGAATCCAATCCAAGGCGGAGGCTCACCGTCGTTTCAGGCCGCGGTTTCACTCCCCGGCCACCATGAGCCGCGATCACCTCCTCGACGACGACCCCTTCTTCCCCTTCCCATCCTCAGCTTCTTCCTGCCCCTTCTTCTCCTCCTCGTCCTCCACATCAAGCAGATACCTCATCGACGACCACCCCTTCTTCCCCACTGCGCCTTCATGCCCACTCGGATTCACCTCCCCCATCGACACCTTCCACCTCGACCTCGACCTCCTCCTCCCCCACCAGCACCACCTTATTGCGCCGCCCCCTTTTGACCCTTTCCTCCTCGACTCCCTCAGCCACCGCGTCTCCGCTCTCGAGCGCGCCCTCGCGCCGCCCGCGCCCCGCCGCAAGTACACCTACACCACCGAGGCCGACGGCAGGAAGGTCAAGTGGACCGCCGAGGACAAGCCTCACGGCGGGAGGAACCTCAAATGGGAGGCCGAGCTCAAGGCTCCCCTCGAGGACGGATTCGATCGCAAGTGGAAATGGGAGTCCAAGGCCTCCGCCGTCGGCACCACCAAGGTCAAGTGGGCCAAGGAGATCAAGGGCAAGGGATGCCTTCACCCTTGGTCGCACGCCTACTCCGTCGAGGAAGACTACGGCGACCACGATTCCGACGACGAGGAGCATGACAAGAAGAAGAAGGTCAAGGACGAGAAACACTGTTCAGCCAACAACAAGAAGAAGAGCAACGCCGTCGAGATCGTTGAGATCGACGACAACACCGCGGGGTGTGTCGCCATCAAAAAGGTCAAATCTTCCCTTAATTCTTCCTACTGATCCCCATGGATTTGTACCTCCAAGTTCAGACCTTGGCAGGAAATGTCTTCAGATTGTAGTTCTACTGAATAATTGAGGTCCTCCTGGGACTGCATTCAACCTTACTGGCATCAAACCCGGCTCCTTTCAATTTCCAAATCGATTCCCACCTGGACATCAGGGACTGACATCACTTTCCTCTCTCAAGGCTTTCGAAAGGAGCCACGGCAAGGGGAAAAGGAAGGACCTCACTCCGCAGGATGCTGCATTGCTCATCCAGATGAACTACAGGGCGCACCTGGCTCATCGCTCCCAGGTGCTCCGTTGCCTGCGCGATCTCGCCGTCGCGAAATCGAAGCTCAAGGAAATCAGGTCCTTGTTCTACAACATCTCCTACCGCCGCCACGTCGCGCATGACTCGGAAGAGCGCCAGAGGTTTGCCGAGAAAATCATTGTCCTGCTCTTGACTGTCGATGCGCTCGAGGTAATATTCTGCTTCACTGCGTTCATGACTCGGAGTATGAGACTTGCATTCTAGATATATGTTCTGCAGCCACACCTATAGTTATTGTTTCCTTAAGATTGGTGATAATTGTAGCTTACTACTATATTGTTTATTATGATTGATTGCACAAGAATCTGTGCGATCTACTAGCATGCTTTGTTGATTGCTGGTACAGTCTCTTTTATGAAACACGTGCACTGACTAAACATGTCAAATAATTAATTATTGTTTGCACAGTATTTTTTGTAAAAAAATTTTGTATGTTCGCTGCTAAGGATATCAAATGCCATGATTGACACATAATTTCCTCAGCCATAAACAATTGGTTCTCTTATGGTTATATTTTCACTTAGTATATGGTGGTGATTTGTGTAGGTTCAACAGTAAGAGTGTAAGCCAACCTGTCTTTTTATTATAGTTGATTAGAATCTGACTAGTAAATTTGTCACACCGTGGGTTGCTTTTAGCATCAAATGTTTTTTTTATTTATACATTTCCATGCAACTTTGCTGTTCACTTATTTCTGTCGGATCACAATTTAAGCATACAACTGCGTAGTATGTTCATGATTATGGTTTTCATTCGAAGATATTAAATATCATGAAACTACATCCCTCAATGCAGTCTTCAAGGTTTTCCCTTGCTTAATTTCTTGCGCCTCTGCCTTATACCTGATGCAAACAAACAAATTTATTGTTTCACTACTATATAAGTGGCTCAAAAGAATGTAAGCACACAAAAAGTGCACAGAAACTCCAATTAATGTTCATGATTATGAAACTACATTGCCATCAAACACAGTCTTTCAATGTTTTACTTGTTGAATTTCCTGCTCCTCTGCTTTGTACTTGGTGCAAATAAACAACAATAGAAGATTTTTAAAAGAAATAATCCTCTTGTTCCACGTTTCAATCTATCCGGTTCTGCCTTTCCAGGGACCAGACTACATGGTCCGGAACGCAAAGAGATCCATGCTTGAGGAACTCGAGGGAATGCTGGAGATCGTGGACCCTCAGCCGCCAGGGAAGCCAAGGACGCTGAGCCGCAGGAAGTTTGATCTCCCGGAAGGTGGAGCGATCCTGAAGGAGATGAGGAACGGTGTCAAGAATGTCATCAGAATTGTCGAGGAGGGCAAGTAGTGTGTTGTGCCGGCCATAGTCTCTGCTGCCTGTGAGAGGTTCCAATGTGTGCTTGCTCGAACTTGTGTTGTATTCAGATTTACTTGAGCTCCGTTGCTTGTAAAGCTAGCAGTCTGCATTCTGTGGCCCAACCCGTGTTTGCATTTGATCCTAGATATGTATTTCCTTTGTTCCAGATGTCAGAGATTTGTGTAAACTGATCCATCGTCGCGGTGAAACTCTGATAAAATAAGGCAGCAGCAGGTCATCACCGTGTGCCTTTTCTTTTTTCAGATAATCATCCCAGTGTGCCTTTTCAGCTGCTTGTGTTAACGTTTGCTCTGGTCCTGTGTGTGACGACGTACTGTAACGAGATGGGATCAGATCGGATCCATGCAATCGGAGGCGTTTTCATGGCAGAAGAGAACATCATTTACTTGAATGATGTTGCTTGGATCCATCATGTAACTGAATTTTGTTCCTATATATGCATTTCCTTTTTGTTCCTGATGTACGAGATCGATGGCCCAGGTTAACCTCATAATCCGGATTGTGGAATCTAGATTGTGTGTGGAGGCCCCAAACGAATCATTTCGGAATTGAGCTTTCGCACAATTCATCTTATGCGCCTCAAAAAGAAAAAAAAAACACATTTCATCTTATGAACTACATAATCTCCAATCTAGCTTTCCCCTCTTTTTTTCATTGTGGACGATCCCGTCGCAATGAAATGCTCAGGCCCGTCGATGTGCATGGGCAGGGTGGACGACCGCACAGGGCCCTGGGGGCCCCAATGCAAGCTTGTGCCACAGGCGGCGGATAGTCTATAGCGCCATGGCCATGGCCATCTTGCTGCTCCGCTGAGTTCGTTGGTACCAGACAAGACATAGGATGAAGAAGACCTCAAGGGGTATGGGCCATATGGGCTTCGCAGGCTAGTTCATATCTTCGTAGAGGCTTTATGTTTCAGCACAAATAAAGGCCCATCTGACCATAACGCATTACAAAGGCCCAGGCAGCAGCAGCCAGCAGCAGGTAGTAATGCGAGTGGGCAAGTCCTACTAAATCTTTTTTCTGTGCCTATTTTAGCATGTGAATTAAGCATTAATGGATCCATTTTTGCTATAAATTTGGAGACTTTCAATATTCCTAAAAAATTGATCCTCTATTTTTGTTGCTAATTAGATTTCACTATAAATGCCCAAATTATTCTCAAAATTATGTGCTTCAAATCGTTTTTTAGATCATTTGTTTGAGTCTAGAGAAACTTTAGGGCCTCGTTTTGTATTTTGAACAGGGCCTCCAGATTCATAGAGACGGCCCTTAATGCTGGACGAGCGGGAGAAGGAGAAGGAAGAGGATGCGGAGAAGAGCAGCAATTTGGAGGAAGCGAGCCAGGAGGTGGACCCCGTGGCAGAGTATTGACTGAGGAAGATCCGCGAGGAGGACGAACAAGAGAGGGCAAAGTACCCCGACGAAGACTAGTTCGACGTGCTGGCCATTTGGGCGCGTGATTATCGCGAGGCCTGGGAATCCGACAACGCCATTCACTACGGTCCCTTCGACCGCATCAGTACGTGACAAACTGACTAATTTCCTCTTCCTTCCATCAGTCGCAATCATCCTCCATTGCACTAAATCTGAATGTACTCTTCATTCGAATTCATCACCACTGACTGACTTGTGCAGCGCCTATCCCACCCATGCGTTTTACGGATGGGCCAGTGTCATGCCATGCTTCGGACCACTACCGCACTCTACAGATCTTTTCTGTCAAAATCAGAGAATTGAGGCGGGGCTTACAGTGGCCGCTCCATGTCTTTGGTATCGTCGCTGTACGGGACACAATTGATCACAATCGCAATATCATCTTCCACCGCAAAAGAGAAAACTGCCAAATCCTCACGGAACAGGTTCATATTCCCTGCTCCTAATCTTCATGTCCTTGTACTAGATAAGAACAACACCCTAGTTCAGTAGCTAGATAAGTTTATCACTCTACTTGCATTGGAGGTATCATGCTATTATTGCTCTTATAGCTAGTTTCTTCATATCAAACAATCTTCAGTTATACACCTGGATGTAGGCTTGCCACATTTGTCAGTCAATGTCAGACTCATGTCGCATGTAAGACTCAATTAATGTAGGAAGTCGATATCTTTATAGATATAAACACACTAATTGATAGTATTGGTAGAGACATAAAAGATTCAAAGTCTGATGCATTTTTCAAATAGGTGCTTCTGGACCAATTAAAATCCTGGTATAGATGTAACTGAGCACATATTGGTAAAGGCATTTTAAGCTTTGTAAAACTATAATACAAATCAAAGTCACGAGTAAGTACTAAACAAATTAACATGCTTCACTGGAACTCAGCTCAATGTGTCAGTGAGCCTTCATGGAAACCGCGCCCGGTAGATCATAGGATGTGTGAATAGCTAGAGATCTATAAGGGAGAACATGGTGCATCCTTTTTTCTTTTTTGGTTTTAATTATATGAATCGTCATGAACTTTTCTGGGTACGAAACAGCTTATGGAAGCAGTCAGAGGATGCGTTTTGGCTTTTAGCTTAGCAACTTTACCTCTTTAACTCTGGAAAGAATAATCGACATTCTATAACTGATATTAGGAGAGTGCGTGGACCTATTTGTTTAATTGGTGCCATCACAGGCTCTTTACATGCGCCACTTCTCTCAATACTCACAATTTTGTAGAGAAGCACTGGCAGCACTCATGAGTCCATTTCGTTACTTGATAGATTCATTACTGTATTCTATTCTCCAGCACTTGATGGTTTCTAGCATTTTCTTCTGAAATTCTGGATTGAACTTATTTTTAAAACCATTTGCATGGCATTACCAAACATGTTTTCTTTTACATGTACAACTCAAAAGAATCTTGCTTTTTATCATCAGTCGTTAATGTTCTAAGATAATATCTCTTCTTTTGCCATATTTTGTTAGCTTACAGAGATCCAACTCATCCTGTTTCAATGAAATTCGACTTGATTAGTGGTTACAATATCAGCAGTATCGATTAACATTATTGTACAGATTCCAAGCAGTGTTGTTATTAATTTGGTGGTGTTTTGCATGCAGGACCCATATTTGGTACTGACAGGTCCTACTCGTGCTGTCATGGTATGCACTCCTGTTTACTTCGAGGTTGTGCTGAAATTGAAGGCCTCTACTGAATCTGAGGATAAAGAATTAAGCTTTTTAACTGTGTCACTCACTGGTTCTTGTGAAGAAAGTTCCTATACGTGCTTGATCAATAGAGAGTACACTAGCAGGCTTAGTACACTGGAGTTGAAATTCGGCCGTGTTGTACGCTCCGTGGAGGCCACAGTCAATGTTCGAATTACTGATGGGGCATGGCCGGTTGGCTTTTATGGTCGATTCACAGCACAAACCGCTAGTCTGGAAGACAATAAAATCTTGCTTCTTGATTCTTCGGGAGATGAAAGTGTGCCCGTTGATGTTGACGGTGTGATCAAGCTCTCACGACGCGTTGCTTCAGTTGAACTTGAGGGCGAGCTGAACGTGTCTGTGGTGGCATTCGAATGTGATAATGATAATAAGATTATAATTGTTGGCAAAGATGATGACCATTTCAGACCGAAGAGGGCGGGTAAAAGCTTTGGTAAGCTTGATGTCAGCTTTTGCAAAATGGAAGTCACAGTCTTCTGGTCACTTATTTCCTTATTTCCGGATAACTAACTATTCGTAGTCGTGTTGCACTGTGGTATTCACTCTACCGTCATCTCATAGCGAACTTTTGCCGATGTGGTATTTTGTGATGACTACTGATTGTTATATCAGGAATTCAGGATGTTATTGTACTATACTGCTACGGCATCTACTCTACTGCCGTGGTCGCGTGACACGTCACACACGCCCGGGCTAGGATTGACCCGGGCCTAATGAGCCATGCACAAAATAGTGTACTACTAGTCAAGCCAATGAAAACCTAAAATTGTTTTCGGTCGACAGACGCCGGATCATCTTATACCTCCCGCCAATGAAGTGACAGCTTTCTTCTCTCTCTTTTTTGAAGTGAAAAATGCAGGTGTTCTGCCTTTGCACTAAGAACATAGTAGGAGAGACAATACAAACAGAACCTGGGGCCAGCAGGTGCTGACGCCAAACCAAAATAAAAGGAGAAACTAATAGCTATAATGACCAACAAGCTGGCCTGAAACAGAGATAACACCACGCTATAAGAACAGAAATACCAAGCTAGCCATTGTCAAAGTTGATCGCTTGGGCAGTTTGTCTACCGTGAGAAGCCCACCTGAAGTAACAGCTTGCTTCTCTCTCAGTGAACGTACGTGAGCAATGTGACTGTTCTGCTCACCCTCCAGCTCGCACCCAAATCTAGCGACGTTTGAGCCTCCATGTCCACAACCATCGGCCACTGTTGCACCAACCAATTGTGTGTTGCTTGGCCGGGGGTTCTGTGTTATGTATGTCCAGACATGCTGTAAAGGTTGCTTGAATGAAAGTGTGGAATGACATTGTTGAGATTGTTGAGATGCTGTAAAGGTTGTCCAGACATTGTTGAGATCCACTACTTGTCAACTGGCACTAGGAGAGACAAGAGACGATGTGCACGCGATTTCCTCCGCTCGCATGTGCTGGTCATGCAGAGGATCGAGCGAGAACCTTGGTGTGTGTTTCTTGCATTGTTCTCTTGTGCAATGATTGCCTGTTGGCTTGCACTCAAGATCGGGCGCAAGAATCGTTAAATAAGTGAATTATTGAGGATCAATTATTAGAGAGGCCGTCTCCGAGAATCAACCCGTCCATTCCTTGAATCGATAAAGAAATGTAATTATTGGAGATAAAGTTGTACACTGATGATACTCCTGGCTTGACAATGCATGCCAATGGCACACGAGCAAGTGTCAAATGGAAAGATCCAATGCCAGAGAAGAAACCGGTATCAAGGCAGGCTATCATATGGTCAGAAAAGCATTAAACTGAATCGCATTTGACGGAGCTGGCAGGTCATGTGCTAATCAGGCCACGCCAAGCAAGTGAGCCCACACGGGGTTGGATTCTGCTGCCTTGCATCTCCTCCTCCCTAACCAGTGGATTCAATTATTCTGCAGGGCCCTCGCTGTCGCTTTGTCACTGCTGACATGGCAACAATAATGTTGGCAAGTTGAGAGCCTTATGAGTTGAGGATAGTCTCTCAATGCTCTCGATCATGTCTAGTTGATCAGTTCCTTAATCTGGACAGCTTCTTGTGAAATGTCTGAATCTCAGTTTCCTCTAATAAAAATTTCTGAATCAGGTAGCGGCTGATACTGTAGTGTAGAAACGATTGTTCTTGTGCTCGAGGCCACAAGTTATACTACTGCTCTGCAGCCAGACACTCAGTTTGCGTGCACAATTTACCATGTTTTTTTTTTGCGACACGTCAGAAGAAGACACTGAATTTTTCAAGAGCATGATCATTGATCAGAGCCTGTGGCCGCAATCCCCCGTGGGGAAATTCCAGCTTACTGATCGGTGAAAGGTCAGCATCCACACCATCCACGTGGACTTTCTAGACGCCATGCATGAGCTAATCAAGCAAAGCTTTCCATCTCCAGGGAAACGAAATCCGTAAGAAGCCAACGTAAATGGGGAACCTTTTTGCCTATACTGAAACAATGTCTGGTCGTTGATCCACGTGGCTGGAGTGCGAAAACGCCGAAATAATTGGAAGCGCGACACCGACGGTCGCAACGTGCACCCCAATTACAGTACTACTACCACGAAGCACATCCATCGTGTGGTTCTGTCATTGCAGCTCTCTCGTGGTGCCTGGAAGTTAAGTGGATGCTGTCAGAGGGGATAACTAAGATCGATTAAGAAACGTGTTAGTCATGCATGGGACGAATGCTAATAAGATAGCCAGACTTAATTAGATAGTGTTACACTGTTGAGCTGATTCACAAATATATTGCTTGCATACAGTGACGGAGCTTGAATAAAATTTCTGGAGGGGCCAAATTATATAGAAAAATTGAAAATATATTCAAGTGCTAAGCAATAACAGCAGTTTATGGCACAATTTAGATCTAAAACACAAATATACGACCGAATTTCAAGCATTGGTTCATAACTATAGCAATTTGAAGCAGAAATCAAGTGACAAGTATTGAATAATGCTACTCAAATTTTCGTGGCAAAAAGCATAGCCCACCGTAGCCTACACTAAGCTCCGTCATTGCTGGCATAGACCTACTGATAAAACTTCTGGAACAAAGAAATCACACAGAAAATTCCTGATATGGTGTAGAAGTTAGGCAGTACTTTTTTCGAATTGAACGAAAAAAGAAAGGTCATGAGTGGTGAGTGATTGAAACTTAAATTGCCACATAATTGCCAATCATCTGCCCTACATCAGTCGCAGGAAGCCACGCTACCACCTGAATGCACCGGGTCCGGAGCCTAACTTACTTAGGTTGTGATCTGCAACAGCACCACAAACTGATAAGAAGTGGTGAATCATTCTTTAATTTGTACAGTACCGTGTACCGACGAGAATTGCGGTGTTTGTTGGCCACAAGAAGATGTATCATGTGGCTAGCTATTAGTACCTGGACAATGTAACCATTGACGGGCAGAAGACAAGACTCCCATGCATTGTCAACTGTGTATTCAATTGATCGAGAGGTGTCTTCCTTGTAGTACGTGGCACGGCATGGCATGGTAATCGGAACGGCATGTAAGGACGGCCGATGCGACGCGAGCAAAGCAATGGCGATCACGGGGTCACCGTATCTGACGTACAATATGTCATTGTAGTGTATTATGAGATTTCAAAAATTCATTGTAGGTTGGTAGATAACTTTTTTTTCAACACGAAATAAATAGCAAGCACACACATATAAACACACAAGTGTGCATTCATATCTCACTAAATCGACGGAACTTACCGATTGTCAAAGTCACCACGAGCACCTGTTGTATCGAAGGATGCGGCAAGCGAAAACTCGAACCGAGTGGTTGGTTTGTCAATGCTGTTGTAGTCCGATCCGTGCGCGATTGATAGACAGCCAGAGCTTGCTTGGCACATGAGACACGGACTTGATTCCCCCATATCCTCTTCTCACCAGCATGTGACAAATCGAAATCGAAGCATTTGTTGCCACTTGTGCCACTGCGTACCTTAACTTTCAGCAGCATGCTAGGACGACGACGGGCGCGCTTGATTTGTGGCTGACGTGTCTTTGGCCTAGTTTCGACAGCAAAATCAGGGAAGGTGGAATGCAGTATCCTGATGTGGCACCAGCCAGACACTTGGAAAGAAGCGCAGCCACCAGTTGAGTTCTCTCCATCCTGCCCACTCATCCAGACACTTATTAGCATGCCATGCTAGGACGAAATTTAAATTTGGGATGGAACGGATCGTCTCTTTTCTCTGCATTATTGTACTTGACCTGGACCCTGCGCCGATTCAGTGCTGAATCGGCAAGGCTTTGGCGCCAAGCTACATTGCTGGTAGATCACCAGTTCACCGTGTTGCTTGCTTGCTTCTCTATTGCTGCTGGTGCACAAAAGGGAAATTAATTGATTAGGCGATCGATCTCAAGGACAGTGACACACATGTCTGTCTTGTTCCATCTATTGGCATGGCTATGTGGAGCCCCTTATCTTCCCTGCTCATCAACGAGTCTTTCCCTGTCCATCGACTCATCAGCTAGCGGAGTGTTTATGGTTGCTGCGACATGCATACAAGGTTAAGCTGCCAAATTAACCTACCATTTAGAGTAAAAGTTTGGCGTCAATCGGATGGATCGTCCAGAAGCTGCGATGGAGATGCCGACAGACAGTAGGTGATCAACAAGCGAGTACATGGATCGGTTTGGGGCCACGAGAGAGCCATGTGGAGTGTCTATGTACTGATCATGGAGTGATGCGGTCGGCAAGTGCCGCCACATGGCATGGCATTGCATTGCTTGGCACCCAACAAATGCTCTTCCATGACGGATTAAACTAATGAGATTTGTGTAATAACAGAAACATGGAACGAATTAAGTGTTTCAAGTTCTCGCAAAAATGAACGAAGTATAGGGGATAAATCCATCCAAAAGGATAACATTAACAATTTAGCTGGATTTTTTTTTGACGGTCAACGGGGGGAGGAGAACTCCCCACCTGATTCCATTAATCAGTGATAATGGTGGCCCAAAACTGGTCCAGTACAGATTATAAAGTTTTTAACACCGAAAATGCAACAAAGTTGTACTACATGGATGAAAATATTTGACACCGGGCACTAATTTAGCTGGATTTATCTGTCACATAACAATGGATTACTCCACGGAAACAACTCCCCACGATCCTCTTGCCAACAATTCAGCAAAGTTGTTGCTGTTGGTAATACATTTTGGATATCAACAATTAGTCCGAGGCTTTTGGTTTCGAAAATTGTGGTCCTCAAATTTCGGTGAAGGTTAGTTAAGGTGGACCATACCTCTACAGCATGCTGACGCGGCAGGGTTGGAAACCATCGGCGTCGATTCGCTCAATTATTTGTGGGCCACGGAATCAGATTAGTATATTTCTTTTCATTCTCTCTTATTTTTTTCTGCCATCGGAATCTGCTTAGTTGGTCCACGTACCTAGAGCTTGGCTCGGCTACTGAACACTGGTAGGTTTCAGAGCCTTAGAACATACAAACTCATCACTTGTTCTGAGTGATCATCATTTTGAATTTGCAGCAGAACTTTTACTGCCTTAGTTAGCTCTGTAACTAGGATGCCATAATGTGATTAAGTCCTTCAGTGAATCTGATTATCTGAATGATACGAATCTGCCATCACAAAGAATCAAATGGCAAAGTTGCGACGGTGGCGCGCGGAACCTGATCAACAAAGACGGTCATCGCCGATGCACATGCGGTTTTTATAGTTCATTAGAGATTGCATCTGCAACACCATACCAGGTGACATGCCCATGATACCAACACAAGATAGATTGATAAAGCCGACATGCGTGCTAGAATAGAACTGGTTATTAGTAGCTGCTGGGTTCATGCATGAACCAATGGGTCGATCATGCACGACGGTATGTACAGGGCACAGGCAGGCAGAGGCAGCCCACATGTAAGACCAGCTTGTTCAGCATTATTGTGGGGTCTGCGCGTCAGATTGGATCCCGGAGATTTTATATAGCGCATTTACAGTTTTATTTTTCCTGTGTTCAACATGTTGGAGATTTATGGAAGTGATTGGGCTTTCATTCGATAATTTTTTACTATGTACATTAAATTAAATTGACAGTTGCCGTAGGCGACTTTCCCGGCCGGCTGGCTGTGCGTGCATGCAAACGGCCGGAGGAACAGCTAGATTCATGGACTGACTCTGGAAGGAAGAGCTTCCTGATGTGACGGCGGCAACAAACTGAAGAAGCGAAAGGTTAGCGTGTTGCGCGCCATGAGATGCGATGGATCTGCCTAACAAACAATCAATGGATTATGTATGAGTTGGGAGCAAGCAGCGAAGCGTGGCCTGGCCGGCAAAAGTATGTTTGTAGGCATGGGGCGAAGGCGAACATCCGTCTTGTCTTGCTTGCTCACTCCTCTACTATATATACTACGTAACATCATCAAGGATTTGGTTTCTTTCTTCTTGTGAGACGACTACCTTATTACCATCTGAAATCTAGACCAGTAGTACACCTTACTAGCTGGGCGACAGTGATTAAGAAGCTGCACGTACTAGGCCTTTACTACTCATGATGATGCATCCCTCGATTGGTCTCGGCTGGCAGTATGATGCAAGGAGAGAATTATATGGCGGTGGCCAACCATGCAGTGGTACTTTCTTAGCAGTTCAGTTGTATAAATTAACCTCCGACTAAGAAATTCCATGAGAATTCCGATGCGCATTCGTTACTTACTACCTGTTGGAATCAAAGCAGAGCATGTTAACTAACTAGTAACCTTGTCTTGTCATGTATCCCAACATGTCTTGATACCGCTACACATGATCGGCAACATACAGTAGTAGCGTCGTGTAGCGGGACTAGAACACTATATTAGTTTCAATCAGGTCGGCCTCAAAATCAAATAAAACGGGAAGGAAATTAAAAAAAAAAAACAAACTTTAATCATCGATGAGGGGAGGTGGGGCATGCAGGGGAAACCCAATGGGAGGGCGCCATGTGCCGGACAGAAGCGCGGCCATCCAAGTGGATGAACAGGGCCCGGCGACAGGAGAGCCATCTGCCACTGGGAGGAGCCCGGCCCCTATAAATAATACCCTTTGCCTTTCATGGGTTCCAAGCAAAGCACCAAGGCGTTAGTTAATTCAGAGTTGTTTTTTGGTTTGTTACACAAAAATTCTAAGAATAGGCAGCACCGATCTAAAGCCGGGGGGCATGGAGACCAGGGACGCCCCGCTCCCCTACTCCTCCTACAAGCCCCTGCCCGCCGCCGAGGTCACCCGCAACATTAATGGCCGCTGCGGCAAGAGGCCCCTCTGCGTCGCCGCGCTGCTCCTCGCCGTCGCGGCGCTCGCCGGCGTCCGCCTCGCCGGGCCCCCGATGATGGAGGCAGGTATGACGGCGGAGGAGGCGATGATGATGAGCAGAGGGCCGGATGCCGGCGTGTCGGAGAAGACGTCAGGGGCCAGCTGGGCCAGGCTGGGCGACAGCGGGAACGCGTTCCCCTGGAGCAATGCGATGCTGAATTGGCAGCGCACCGGGTTCCACTTCCAGCCGGAGAAGAACTGGATGAACGATCCCAATGGTGCGCTCCTAGATACCCCCGCAGCTACCGTTTGACCACGCATTCAATCCTGTTTCTTTAACGCATTTTGCTCTCATCTGTATGATTAATTCTCATTTGCGTCATAGGGGAGAGATCCCAACCACCTACCCTACCATTTTGCATCACTCACATGCACAATGCAGAATTTGAATTTAACTAGATGAGTATGTTGGATCGTTATTCCAGCTAGATGGGTTAAGAAGAAGAGCAATGTACGTTGGATGCAGGGCCTGTGTACTACAAGGGGTGGTACCATTTGTTCTACCAGTACAACCCGGAGGGCGCGGTGTGGGGCAACAAGATCGCGTGGGGGCACGCCGTGTCCCGGGACCTGGTCCGGTGGCGCCACCTTCCCCTGGCCATGGTTCCCGACCAGTGGTACGACATCAACGGCGTGTGGACGGGGTCGGCGACGGTGCTCCCCGACGGCCGGCTGGCGATGCTGTACACGGGGTCCACCAACGAGTCGGTGCAGGTGCAGTGCCTGGCCGTGCCGTCGGACCCGAGCGACCCGCTGCTGACAAAATGGACCAAGTACGAGGGCAACCCGGTGCTTTACCCGCCGCCGGCCATCGGGCCCAAGGACTTCCGTGACCCGACGACGGCGTGGTACGACCCGTCGGACAAGACCTGGCGCATCGTCATCGGCTCCAAGGAGAACAGCGACCACGCCGGCATCGCCGTCACCTACAAGACCAAGGACTTCATCACCTACGAGCTCATGCCCGGGGTGCTGCACCGCGTTCCGGGCACCGGCATGTGGGAGTGCATCGACTTCTACCCCGTCGGCACCCGCGGCAGCAACGGCATCGACATGTCCGACGCCATCTCCAAGAACGGCGTCGTCGGCGACGTCGTGCACGTCATGAAGGCCAGCATGGACGACGACCGCCACGACTACTACGCGCTGGGCCGCTACGACGCCAAGGCCAACACGTGGACGCCCGTCGACCCGGAGAAGGACGTCGGCATCGGCCTGCGCTACGACTGGGGCAAGTTCTACGCCTCCAAGACCTTCTACGACCCGGCCAAGCGCCGCCGCGTGCTCTGGGGATGGGG
>LAPY01000066.1:295697-313905 GCA_000970635.1 Eragrostis tef
TGGCCCCCCCGACCTTGCGGGTAGCCCAGACAAGCTGCACCTCCGGGAGCAGACCGCCGTCTACTTCTACGTGGCCAAGGGCCTCGACGGCCGCCTCACCACGCACTTCTGCCAGGACGAGTCCAGGTCCTCCAGCGCCAACGACATCGTCAAGCGGGTCGTCGGCAGCGTCGTCCCCGTGCTCCGCGGCGAGACCCTCTCCGTCAGAGTCCTCGTCGACCACTCCATCGTCGAGAGCTTCGCGCAGGGCGGAAGGACCACCGCCACCTCCCGCGTCTACCCCACCGAGGCCATCTACGCCAACGCCGGCGTCTACCTCTTCAACAACGCCACCGCTGCACGCGTCACCGCCAAGACCCTCGTCGTCCACGAGATGGACTCCTCCTACAACCAGGTCTACATGGCAGACCACTGAGAGTCTGTCTGAGCCAACCGGCCGGCCATTTTTTTTGAACAGGCATCATACATAGCGCACCTTCCTCATCATCGTCTACTTAATTCTCCTCTCCGATCATCCATTTTTGTTTTCCCTACTTTCATTTTTGCTTTTTAATTATTATTATTATTATTATTTCCTCCATCGATCGTGGCCTTCCAATTGTACGACCTAGGGGAAGACGCCACCGATCAGATGCAAGGCAACGTAGCCTATATATAGTTTGTACATGCATGTATCACACCCGTGATGAGTCTCAATGTTCTAATTAAAGAGATTTTGAAATCTCTGGAGCTTTTTTTTCCCGCTCAAGAATTCCAGTCATGTACAGATTATACAAAATTAATTCTGGATCCCACCAGGGCACATGCTCCTGTTAATCTTGGTGGAGAGAGAACAGAAGATGCAGAGAACATATTGCAGACAAAAATACCCTGACCTGAACTGAACATGGCATCCAGGTGGACCAGATTAGTTTGTTCAATAATAATAATAATAATAATAACAAGAGGTGGACCAGACTAGTACATCCAAGATGTAGAAATTTTCATCACTCACTGCATCTTTTCATATCTTTTGTAGCCCTTCTTCTACGTTCTACTAACTTTTTCAGCACAGCCTCCAGATGTTGTACTCCTTTCCTTCCAGCTTGTTCCAAATACTGAATGAAACCAAAACAACTACCAGGATTCTTTTCTTTTAGTTCTCACCCTGATCTACGAACGCCAGAGGGGTTTCTGGCCCAGCCCAAGCTGTCCCTGACCAAACACCGGGCAACAGCTGCAACCGGCCTGAAACATTAGACCATCCACATCTTCTTCTCGGAACATTTTATACAGTTCAAATCCACCCCAATTCTTACCACTAGCTGCACTGATCTCCACGATTGGTCATGCCACATCATCCATAGAAATAAAATTGAAGTCTCGACTTCAGGGGTACTATATGTCAAACATCCTCAAATCTACAATTTCACAAAATCGATGAATCTGTACATCGATCTGGCAGACTCTACCCCTGATTCTTTTTCTAGTTTCTAGTGTCTACCTCCGTCCAGGACGAATGTCTCTTGATCATATTGTCCATTCCTCTGTCTCCATTTTTTTTTCTAAAAGATCTTCTAAAAGCAGCCACCAGTTCACCTGATCAGCAGCAACAGGATTATATTGTTTCGCATAACATAATCAGCAGCAACCTCTCAGAACTTTTGGCTGTGAAAAGAAAAATAATCAACCATTAGGAAGCTATTTTAATGAATGATAAAATCAGTAATAACTATAGAGAATTAAAAAAGAACATTGTCACATAAACACACCTTTTTTTGAATTGTGGGCAGGCATGGAAGATGATTGGTCGGTAAGTTTTACGTTTCACCAAACCAACAAGCAAATCACATAAATGAAGCTCACATATTTATAGAAAAAAAGCCGAGCGTTGCAGGTGAAGAGGTTCGGGTTGGGAATTGCGTCGAACAGGCGACGGGCTCTTGAGACGCTGCAGGCCTTGCCGTAGGCTGTCAGGAGTTGGTTCAGGAAGTAGGTCTCGGGCGGGTAGGGGAAGGTCTGAGGATGAGGCAGTTTACTGCGCCGGCTAGGTGCGCCCCGCTCCGGCCGCTGGCGGCGGCGGAGGAGAGGAGGGCGACGTACTGGTTGCAGAGAGGACGTCTCATGGCGCGCGGGGAATGATCTCTGTGTGAATCGAAGCGATCGTCAAACGAGAAAGGCCTGGTCCTACTACAATGGCGGGGCCCAATATGATCATGTCGCTCCTAGTCGGACCAGTTTAACATGGCGCGCAATCGCTTAACAAGTGGGCCTGCAAAATGCATTCATCTCCCTGTTATTGCCACGGTTCAGATCGTTCAAAATTGAACGATTGGTAAATTCATACGATTTCCTCAAAAAAAAAAAGGTAAATTCATACGAGGCGGTGTGTAATCGTGTTAAATTTGAATGATTAAAACAAAACTTAATGTCCAACTATTTGTTGTTGTGCCTAGGCAGGCCGTAAGCGTATCATAGCTTAGCTTCCTCTACAAAGAGCCAGTGTACATATTTGGACATGACTCAAGTTGTTCCTTCTGTTCCAAATGAGACGTGAGCAGCCGGATCGAGTCGCGCTGCATGTCTCAAGCTGGCGAATTATACTCTTGTACTTAACGTGACACGTATAGACGACGTTTTAAACGGGCAATTCATTCATTGGCAGGCAGACGATATGTTTTTTTTTTTTTTGAGGGAAAGGCAGACGATATGTGATGAGATAAGGGGACCGTGTGGGAGCATTGAGCGATCGTCTTGATGCGCGCGGCACGGCCCATCCCCGGGACCGAAAACGACGCGCCATCCCCATGATTGATTTCATCGTTACTACAAATCACTGTGTAAGTGGATCCAGAGCATGCTTTACTACAACCTGCTGCAGAGTAACTGAACTTTGCTGCGAATTTTGCAAGCATGCATGGAGCAGGTAGGAGGGTATCGAGAGGCACAAGAATGGGCCCCATGATCGCACGATATGCTGCTTAGATTCTAATCCCCCCGTTGAGATGGAACGGGCCACCTTACACTTGAAGCATGCTTAATTGAACTTCTGGGTTTGTTCGATTCAAACTTCATGTACAATGAAAATTTTACAGATCCAGCATGCATGTTATTCTCCTCTTAACGAAAAATATGCTCAGCCTGTGCTTGGGAGGGGAAAGAAAACCACATTGACGAACAGAAAGAGAAATAGCAAAAACTCCTCTGACTCCCAGCTTAATTAGTTGAACAGCTAACAATTTGGCTGAGAGCGAACCGCGAACGAACAGCTGGTAGTGCACAGCAATCAAACATACTACTATAAGCCTCGAATTTTTTTTTTAAACAAAAAGTCCATCAAGTTTAAGTTCCTCTCCTGAAAAAAAAAACATATTTACACGTGCGTAGTAGAGAAAACAGAGCATTTGCCGAGGTTGGTAAAACTGGAACAAGGGCAACTGCAAGAGCAGCCGGCCTTCATGAGGAGGAAGAAGAAGTGGCGGATTGATGAGCCAGCTGCGGTCCTCCGGTGGGAGCACGGCAGGTGGGGCATGACGAGCGGCGTCCTCTGGCGAGCCACCTCTCGATGCATCGCGCGTGGAAGCCGTGGCCGCACGCCGGCATGACGCGCACGGCGTCCCCGTCGACGAACTCGCCCAGGCAGATGGCGCACTCCGCCGCGGCGCCAGCCAGCTTCGTCCCCGCCGCCGAGTACACCAGCGCCGGGGGCGGAGAAAGAGGCGGCGCCTCCACCGGCGGCTTCTCCGGGTCCGCGTTGTCCTCCCCGGCGCCGGGCTGGCGTCGGCCGCGGCGGAGCAGGTAGCGCACGGCGGCGTTGAGCGCGAGGGCCAGCGCGAGGGCGGCGAGCAGGGCGGCGAGGATGACGGACATGTTGCTGGCGAAGTCGCCGGCGCCCGAGTAGGGGCCCCACCTGTTGGTGGCGATGGAGCTGCTGCTGTTGTTGGGCTCCGCCCGGTGCACATGCTCCCGCGGCGCCGTCGCCATGGCCTCTTCCCCTCTTCCCTGGATAAGCTCAGGTGGGGTGTTGATGAGGTTGTATGTACAGTACTACTACGTGTGACTAAAGACTAGAGCTCCTCCCTCTGCTCTGCAGGTGAAGTGGTGTGAGAGGTTTAAGCTAAGCCGCTGGAGTGTGGCCCTTTCTTTTCTTTATACGGGGGCGTTTTTCAGGAGTGTGGTGGTGCAGGTGAAATCTATCGCCAGCAGTGAGGGATTGGAATGGAATGATTTGGACTGCTCTACCTGCAGGGAGCGTGATGTGGCATGCAGCATTTTACACGTGGAGTGTTGCCCCTTTCCCTAACCATTTCTTCTTGTCTTGCTCCGCAGTAGTCACACTTCACAGCGTGGCCGGCCCGTGCACAAGTTTGAGATCAGATGGACCCGGGGCACTCGCTGCATGCTCATCACCACACGATAGATAATCCAACCATACATACCATTGTTTGTTCACGCATCCGCCTTGTCTATTGTCCTTTCAGTTAGGCGCGTGAAAAGCGTTTGACGACACTAGGCACCAGCCCAGCTTACTCCAACTTTTGCGGTCAATTCATATGTGAAACAAATCTGGTCCATCAGATTACTGATTGGCCAATCGTCAGTCAATCATCTCATAACAAAGATAAGCTCACACAAGCAACAGGGGTGCATTATGCTTTGTTCCTTAACTACTGCACTATATCTGGTAACTCAGATGTGAAGGTCGTTCCAAGTTGCAATAGAGTTTCTGAAATAATTACTCTGAAATACACACACACACACACACACATATATATATAACCTGATTTAACCTGAAATAATTACTCTGAAAGACGTATTGTGGACTTACTCGACGAAAGCATGGTGCAACGTGTTCATATCTATCGATTTCATCTTTGCTCGAGAGGTAACTATACAGCGAAAAAAAAGGGGTACCCCCAGGAGATCGGTGTGATGTTCACCTTATCAAAAAACCGATCGAAAGGTCCCATTCACAAACGGGGTAAAGTAGCCGAAGCTATGCTTATCTCTCCCTCGACCGAGACCCTACCACATCCATCCACTGGACCACCCAAAGCATGTGATGTGACTACTTTTAATACATTTCATTATGTTATTTACTTATTTTCTTTTAGAGTTTTACAGCTGAGTACAGAGTGAAGTATACCACCAGGCAGTTATGCAATCTTAGCTAGCGTACAGTAGCTGTAGGTTTTAATCCGCCTTCAGCCTTAGCTAGTGAAGATCTTAGAGCAGAACTACATATACCTTGGAGTTTCTTGTAATATCGTTACCCAATGTGTTGTACCAGCAAGCAGGTGAGGGATCGCGCAGAGCAATCAGTAGTGCTTACGTGTGAGCAAGGACGCGTATACTAACTTGTCCGTAAGCGGCGACTACCTACGTGCAGCCTAGAGACGGAAAGGAATGGACCGAAGCAGACGTCTGAACCAAGAGATAGAGAGGTCAGAGCTGCATTCCATGCATGGCTTGAGTGTGCATGATAGGGCGGGCGCCGCCGATTCATAGCATCGCAACCGACGCCATTGGACAAACTCGATCGATCCGTCGCTTGCTGCTTTATTGCCCATACATTCTCTCATCATCCCGAAAACCTGTGTGCTGCTTGCCGCTGAAAAACAAAAGAAGGGGCGGCAGAGCTCAACCCAGCCGTACAGCACTCTACTGCTAGAGAGTTACGCATGGCTCGAGTGGCTTACGTGGTGGTTCGTTTGGTTGCTGCATTAAACGGACCCTGCCTGATGAGGAGGAATTGCCGTATGCATCCGGGAACCCAAAACTTCTCCTCATCTGAAAGAGTCATCATAAATAACGGCGCCAATCATTTGATGCCAAAGCACCCAGGCCAGCAGATGACGATCGCGTCGTCTCTCTTGTTCTCAATCGAGCAACAAACCCAAACTGTTGGTTGCACAAGTAGACGTGTAGGTGAATCCGGGCTCTGGTTCCGCCAACTGAATCCAGAAACCACTGCACCACCGAAATGCCAAACCATTCATCTCAGGGCCCGACTATATAATAAATAAATATGAAAAAATGTAGTCCGGTCCAGTTAGTAATAGTAATTCCAACAACATAAAGTTGTACGTTGTCTGCTAAAAAATCAGCAAACAGTTTATACTATATAGCTGAAAAGATGGGATGCCGGGACCCAACACCAACATATCACAGGAGTACTCCGTAGCATCCAAATTGCAATTTCAATTATGCGTGGTTTCGAGCGGAAACTAGAAATTCTATTAGCCGGACACATACACACACGCCAAAGCTCTGTCGTGGATTGAGGGTCGTTGCATATATCGATCGTATTGTACGGCTAATTTCTCTCTGAATTAAAGGCCGCATGTTTATGGCAGATGTAGTTTCACGCTCGCACAAGATATGTGGTAGAGTACTACATAATCACACGCCATCCCCTTGTTTTGGATCCATCGATTCGAGATGGCGAATCAACCATTGAACACGCAATCAAGTGATAGATCCAGGTGGTTGCAGTGTCACTCACTCCTACATACTCACTGTTGGAGTGTCCAGGATGTTCTGTTGTGCTGTGCACGGCCCCATGCATGATGCCTTCCTGCAGATCGAATTATTGGCCCTCCCTATGGATCATCACTCAATCCCAAATCATATTCTTAGCCACAATTAAGAAAGATCATCGATCCACACAAAAGATATCAGCATTCAAGATGTATATAGATGATGATCATGTATCGATTCACTCCCATTGCACAAAGGTCCAGTTTGTTTGCTGCTTAAACTTCTGCATGCATGCAGATGCAGTACGCTCTGGCTCATTCTTAGCTTAATTTCATTTCATTTTTAGCCATACAAATTAGTACCAATATATGCTGCACGGCCTAAATCTAAAGGTGCGAGTGGGTCGTGTGCACTCAAATTCCGTACATTCTTCTGATAACTCCTCATTCAGATGGCTGCCTGTGATCATATTCTCTGTGTTGTGTTCAACTATACGCAAACCTTTGGAGACTCGGTCGATGATGATGGAATGCGCCTCAACAAGCCTGGCTCCTTGGGCCTTCGAATCACTCGTACCTTCTGTTAGCCCATAACGGCAGGCCCCTTTGGATCTTGGCCCATTGTCACTCTTGTCCTTCTTTGCTGCCCCAATTCCAATTCCCCGTCGGTCGTTCCCATCTCCGTCCAGCCGCCGGACGCTGTCTTCCTCCGCCTCTGCACCCCGGAGTCTTCTCGCCGCCGTTCGACAAATCCTTCTCCCCCCCTGCAGCAGCAAGCCCTCTCCGCAGTTGGTTAGTGCGCTCGCTACATCCCCTTACCCTTTTTTTTTTAAAAAAAAGAGTTTCATAATATTTTCACTCATGTCCCAGCCTCAATAGGACATTGCCATATCTTGCTAACCTACCTCCCATGCAGTTTGATATGATTATTTCCAGGAAATTCATTTTTTTTTTAGTTTTCGTTCTGATTGTTGCATGGTATGGCGCATAGCTGCGCAAGTCTTTGCGTCAGGAGATTCTGATGTCTCAATAGACGCTTAACGTTGTTTATTCACTTTTCAAAATTAGAATGCTCACTCGTCCCAGTTAGCTAAAGATTTACAATTGTAGTACTGCAACTATTTTTCGGTTTCTATTTCTGTGGATGAAGCTGCTTGTTTTCTAATGTAGGCACTTTTGTGTAGAGATGATCTCGTCTTGTCCCATCTGCAATGTACAAGTTCTTACAGCTGAGCTCGAACGGTATTGGCTAGTTCTTCCTTCTGTTTCTAAAATTGGATGCCTTATGATACTATACAGCCTTATGCAAAGTTCTCCCTGTAGGCATGCCAATAGCCACTCTGAGGATGATGAACTTCAAAGGGACATCGAGTTGGCACATCAGATGGCACTTGCAGAATCAAGTATAGATATCATGGTAGTATCTGCTCACTTTATTCTTTTCTCTCATCTTTTATTTAAGAATGTTAGCGGCAGGTCATCGTTCATCTCAACAGCGGCTGCACGACACGAACTGAATCTATTACAACATCCCGACCACACTATCCTCATGTTCCTATATCTCTTTGTTAAGGACAGTAGCCGTAGATAGTTGTGCATTTCAACTCTTTTTTCTATGCGCTCACAATCATATGTCATGTGTGGCAGATGTACATGCTTGTTTCTTTGTTTTATTGTTAAAAACTCGTCATGAGTGGTATGCTTATATTTGAGCAGCTAGTAAATAATTGTTTTTATTATCCTCCTAATCTTTGCTCCACTGCTCCCAGAAGCATTTGCATGTTTCCTTGAGGCATAATTAATTCCAGCTCATCCTT
The DNA here is from genome assembly GCA_000970635.1 of Eragrostis tef. Lineage (NCBI taxonomy): Eukaryota > Viridiplantae > Streptophyta > Magnoliopsida > Poales > Poaceae > Eragrostis > Eragrostis tef. The sequence continues at coordinate 303,973 of LAPY01000066.1, forward strand.
TTTGCAGAGTGGCCCCGAACGTTGTGTGGGTTCATTCACTAGTGATTCTAATGCTCAAGGAACCTCATCAAGTCATAGTGGATACTCGTCTCATTATGGAGAGTTATTGGGTGAACAAATTTCTTGCTTGGTCGGAGCACAAATTAGAAGCAAGGTTCAAGAAATAGATGGCGGTATTATGAGCTTGTTGAGCAGCTGCTTGGAGTCAGAAGGCGGTTCTTCAACAAGTATAATATCGGGCCATATTGACCATCATCAGAGTCTTTCATCTGAAGACAAGGGATGGGGATGTGGATGGAGAAATATTCAGATGCTGAGCTCTCATTTGTTGAAGCAAAGACCAGAAGCAAGAGAAGTATTATTTGGTGGCTCTGGATTTGTTCCTGACATCCCTTCACTCCAGAGGTGGCTTGAAATTGCCTGGGATAGAAATTTTGATACTATCGGTTCGAGTCATTTCCATAACAAAGTTTATGGTGCCAAGAAATGGATAGGGACTACAGAATGTGCTACCCTCTTCCGCTCTTTTGGCCTCCGTGCAAGGATTGTAGATTTTGACAGCACAGAATCATTGGGCCTCCAAAATAAGAATGGAAAATGTGCACGGAGTCAAGTACAAGGGCCTATGGACAAATATGTGATAAAGAATAATCATGCAAAATCATCTTCTGAACTTTCTCAAGAGGATGCTCAAAATATGAGAGGCCGGCAGGTCCTTGTCGACTGGGTTTGGAACTACTTTGCGAGCGGGCGTTCTGATAGATTGGGCATGCAGCGTGTCATTGTCAGCGATAAAACGTAAGTGTCTCCATTTTGTAAAGTGTACTATCACATAGTCTGAAATGCTTACAGATTCCAGAAGTAACTCTTCAGATTATTTTAGACTAACTAAAATGTATCCATTCACAGCCCACTGTATTTCCAACATCAAGGTCATTCCAGGACCATAGTTGGGATTCAAAAGAAAAAGGGTCATCATGGATCCCCAGACCAATACACCCTTTTGATTTTAGATCCTGGCCATGTAAGTTTTTTTGCTATCATTCCTTTTGGCAGCTTAAACTATTTTCCTTTTAATTTGTCTTTGAGATTTTATTTGAAGTTCAGCTTATGCTACTACTTTATTGATTCGATGCTCGACAAGTATCAGGCTCTTTTCTACTTTCATGTGTCGCGCTATTTTCCCTAAAACCAGCTGTTCAGACCACCAGCACAAACGGAGCAGCTGGTTTTTAGCCCATTTGTACACAGTCAAAATCTTCAGGGCATGTTGCTTTTTATATGAATGGGTTCTTGTAATGTAGGAGTAGATTGAGAAAGCAGCAGTGTAGACTTCAAAAGCACTTGGCCCCATTATTCCTTTTCACTGTGTCATTGTTTTGATGTGTTGCAACATATTATGTATTATTCTGTTCCTTGGTATCGTTGCTGTATTAACCTTCATTTTGAATCTTGTTTGCTGCTTGTCGACAGCTGTTTTCTCTGTCCATTTTGAATCTTGTTTGCTGTTTGGCCAGAGTTTTCTCTGTCAAATTTATTTAATCAAATGTTCTCTTCTCTTTAAGATTCTAATGCTCAAGGAACCTCATCAAGTCATAGTGGATACTCGTCTCATTATGGAGAGTTATTGGGTGAACAAATTTCTTGCTTGGTCGGAGCACAAATTAGAAGCAAGGTTCAAGAAATAGATGGCGGTATTATGAGCTTGTTGAGCAGCTGCTTGGAGTCAGAAGGCGGTTCTTCAACAAGTATAATATCGGGCCATATTGACCATCATCAGAGTCTTTCATCTGAAGACAAGGGATGGGGATGTGGATGGAGAAATATTCAGATGCTGAGCTCTCATTTGTTGAAGCAAAGACCAGAAGCAAGAGAAGTATTATTTGGTGGCTCTGGATTTGTTCCTGACATTCCTTCACTCCAGAGGTGGCTTGAAATTGCCTGGGATAAAAATTTTGATACTATCGGTTCGAGTCATTTCCATAACAAAGTTTATGGTGCCAAGAAATGGATAGGGACTACAGAATGTGCTACCCTCTTCCGCTCTTTTGGCCTCCGTGCAAGGATTGTAGATTTTGACAGCACAGAATCATTGGGCCTCCAAAATAAGAATGGAAAATGTGCACGGAGTCAAGTACAAGGGCCTATGGACAAATACGTGATAAAGAATAATCATGCAAAACCATCTTCTGGACTTTCTCAAGAGGATGCTCAAAGTATGAGAGGCCGGCAGGTACTTGTCGACTGGGTTTGGAACTACTTTGCAAGCGGGCGTTCTGATAGATTGGGCATGCAACGTGTCATTGTCAGCGATAAAACGTAAGTGTCTCCATTTTGTAAAGTGTACTATCACATATAGTCTGAAATGCTTACAGATTCCAGAAGTAACTATTCAGATTATTTTAGGCTAACTAAAATGGATCCATTCACAGCCCATTGTATTTCCAACATCAAGGTCATTCCAGGACCATAGTTGGGATTCAAAAGAAAAAGGGTCATCATGGATCCCCGGACCAATACACCCTTTTGATTTTAGATCCTGGCCATGTAAGTTTTTTTGCTATCATTCCTTTTGGAAGCGTAAACTAGTTTCCTTTTAATTTGTATTTGAGATTTTATTTGAAGTTCAGCTTATGCTTAACAAGTATCAGGCTCTTTTCTACTTTCATGTGTCGTGCTATTTGCCCTAAACCCAGCTGTTCAGACCACCAGCGCATACGGAACAGCTAATTTTTAGCCTCATTTGTACACAGTCAAATCTTCAGGGCATCTTGCTTTTTATATGAATGGGTTCTTGTAATGTAGGAGTAGATTGAGAAAGCAGCAGTGTAGACTTCAAAAGCATTTGGCCCCGTTATTCCTTTTCACTGTGTCATTGTTTTGATGTGTTGCAACATATTATGTATTATTCTGTTCCTTGGTCTTTGTTGTATAAACATTCATTTTGAATCTTGTTTGCTGCTTGTCGACATCTGTTTTGGTCTGTCTATTTTGAATCTTGTTTGCTGTTTGGCCAGAGTTTTCTCTGTCAAATTTATTTAATCAAATGTTCCCTTTGCTTTAATGGCTGCAGAGAACAGCAGATCTGGAAAGGTCTCTTAGAAGTAAAAGAGGATGGCAGAGTCTGGTGAAAAGAGGCGTCCACACTCTCAAGAAGCCACAGTATCAGGTACATCAGTGACACGAGACACATGAAATTAAGAAGGTTTACAGCTTTGATACACTTTTTAAGATTCATCTGGTTTGGATGTTTTTGTTTCAGTTGTGTTACGTGGATCCTGGCATCGCTAATTCAGGAGAAATGGAGCAACTTAAGACTATTGATAGTATATTAGTTCGGTTTTAGATTACTAGTAAGTATGAAAAGTAATTGTGTCTTTTGTTTTCTGTATGCTAATAGAACATATAATCTTGGCAATTTGAAGCTATAGTTATCTTTTATAATACTCATTATTACAAATAGTACAATATGACCAAAAAAAGCGACTTAATTTATGGAAAATTGTGGCTTAAGAATTTTGTTTCTTTGCACACTTACCCCTTGAAATTTGTGATGTTGAGTTAGCTCGGTATCATCCCTGATATTTTCAAGCATATTTCACTGATTCTCTATACTTAACAGAAAACAGGATGATCTGGATGAGGATCGCTCGGGGAACTCTCCCTTTCCGAAGAAACAAAGACAAGTACATCGTTGAGAGGTCGGTGCAATGTATGTATGGGCCTAGAAGGCTAGAATGCACGGCTCCAAAGAAGTGTTTTGAATTCTGTTTGACTGGCATGCTAAAAGCGAGGCTGGTTGCTTTATCTGTTGTCTGCAGGATATCTGAATTCTCATTTAGGTCCAATCTGTGGGAGATTGTCGGTCACTTCAACTGAAGTGGAAAAGTTTGTCTTTACGCTTGTAAATATCCAGCGGATACTACACTTGGATCTCAACTGGTTACCTTTCGTAATGCATCTGATGATGCTGCGCACTCAGCTGACTAGTAGTAGAATACTAGCTGAGGAATGGACTCTCTTTTGGAAAGGCTCAAGCTGCTTTCAGTTACAAGTTGAGGTTCCTAGCGCTAGTGAGTAGGGACTCACCCAAATGGGATCTCCTTGACTAGTTAGCTGATCGTGGCAAGTTACGCATTGCTCTCGTAGCTATTCCTAAATTCATATACTACTTGTTTATGACAGTACTCTTTGATAAACCACGTGTATATATATGAATGAAAGTGAGCTGGACAGTTATCTGTTTTATGTCGTCGGTACGTGAAAGCACATTTGAATGGCGACGTGCAGCTGCTACCCAAACTGTTGTGTGCCGTTTTCTCTAGATTTCCACATCGCACCAAACTTTCTTTTGTGATGGCTAAAATTTACCTATCCAAATCTGATAGCGTGCAGATCGTCTTTGAAATCCAGCCGGAAATTTCTAATCTATGCTTGCAAATCGCCCATTTCCGATGTGGATTCGTTTTTATAATGGCCAGTAGACCCCATCGGAAACAAAATGAATACTCACTCTGTTTGTTTGGCTGCTTTGCAGTAGCTACAGTGTTTCAGTTATTTCTTCTGCAGCCGCTACAGTGTTTCTGCAGCAGCTACAGTGTTCGCAGTTATTTTTCTGCAGTCCCAGCTGCAGGCTGACTGTTTTATGCAAAGTGTATATTAATCTGGGACACCACTCTCAGACCAGAGATAATGATGTTCAGCGACGTGGATGGCTGCGAGTAATAAGCAGCACAAAGAAATCGAGAGGGGGCCACCGGTCAGCGAGGTCGCGAGTCGACGGTGACGTGTAACGCACCGCTACACCGCAGGAACACGGAAGACGGCCAACCGAGAAAGTTTCTTTTTCCGGTCCAATCCAACCTCCTCTGTTCCCCCTCCGCCGCTCATCTCTTCCCCCTTCGCCGCCGGCGCCGCTCAATGTCACGCGACGGTGAAGCACGCAGCCTCGAGACGGAGGCCGCGGCTGCGGCCGAGGCGGCGAGGGAGCTCCGGGAAGCGGCCGCTGCTCTGGTCGCGCGCCACGCCTCTGACGAGGACGCTCTGCGGCGACGCGCCGCCGCGCTCGACGCCGACCTCCGTCGCCTCCAGGGGTCGCTTGCCGGCCTCGACCCCCCTACGGTCGACAAGGTACCGATTCGATCCCTCTCCGCTTTCTCTCTACGGTTGCTCCTCGCCTCGCGGGAGGCCTCACCTTTCAAACCCACTAGCTTCCTAATTCGTATCGCCGTTAGCTTGCAAACCAAATTTATGCGTGATTCTAGTTGTCGCGCGCCATGCGTGCTCCTGGAGGCGTGCGGCGGAGATAACATCAAAATCTGCGCCAGGATCTCATCATGTGCATCGTTTGTTGTGATACATGGAGATGTCCGGAGCCTTAAACAACTCGGTTTGTTTGGTAAACCTAGGAGATTGAGATGTGGCCATACAGATGTTGAATGCTCTGGAATTCTCACACCTGTCTACAGTTTTACAAATCCTTGGAGCTTAGTGACAAATTTTCTCCGCAATAAGACTTGAATACCCGTGGCAATTCAAGCTTAATAAGTGGCCTTACATATCAGAAATAAGGCAATTTCTCGAACATGGATAACATTTTTGGCGTGCCAGAAATCTCTTGCCCCGTCTGCCCTTTGAAATCATGTAGCTCGCCTTTTGCTTTTTGAATTAATATTTGCGTTACTCTATTCTTCTGTTTGCTGCTGTGGACGGCATCTCAGTCTGCGATTTCTACTTGCTGCAGGTTGAGGAGGATTTGGAACGTGCCAGGGTAGCAGTCACAGATAGTGATGTGGCTTCATTTCTCCCCAGCAAGAAAAATGGTTCGACATGTTTTGCTTCATGTCCCCCATGTTTAAGGCTGAAATTTGATTGTTACTTTATATATTATGGTCCACAAAATTTAGATATACTTTCTTCTGAACATGCAGGGAAGTTCCTTAGGAAGTTTCTTGGCCCTGTCAATGTGCGGGTAGCGAGGAAGGAAGATAGGCTCAAAATTAAGGATGAGTACAATAACTATAGGGTACTCTTACTATGCCTTACCTTAGAATCTGCAGATTTTTGGAATATGATATCACGAACTGAATTAAGCTCAAATGCTCTACTAGTTCTCAACAATTGCTCTAGTCAGAGTCAATTTGAATTCAAGTATGCATTATGCAAAGAAACATCATATCACTCATGTCACTGATAATCTGCCACTGCTTGCAAGGTGTTAATAGAAATTTAAAATTCCATCAGATAACTCAAGGAGCTATGCCATTGAAAAATCTGAACTCTTTTACATGTGCTATATTTATTTTTTTGTAAGCCTCTAGTTATAACAGGAACACATGATTTTGTGCTCTCTGCAGGTTAGTAACTATGCTGCAAAGTCATGTCAATAATATATTTTCTACATTGAATCCGAATAATCCTTGAGTAGCTGATCTTAGGTGCTGAACAAATAGTATCTTGTAACCCATAGACATGCTTGACACAGTGATATCAATGGTTTCACCTTTTTTTTGGCAGGACAGAGCTGCCTATTTGTTTTTGCTGTTTCCATCTACCCTCCTCCTACTGAGATGGTGGATATGGGATGGATGCCTTCCAGCACTGGCAGTTCAGATTTATCAGGTATTTTGTTGATACTATGATACACCTTGAATATATTTATCACTGTCCAATTAGAACAGCCTTAATAGTGTATTCCCATTTTACAGGCTTGGTTACTATTCCTGTACACAAGCTTTGCTCTGCGGGAGAATGTATTGATTGTAAATGGAAGTGATATCAGACCATGGTAAGAGATCACTAGTTCCATAATTTCAGTATACTAAACTATTGTTGACTGCTGTGTCTAACCAATTAACTGAGAATACCCTTACCAATTAGTAACTGTGCTCAAATAAGAAAAAACTTCCGTCAACACGTACCGCCCATATATAGCCAACTTATTCTCTTGTTAAATTATTTTCCAAAGCTCATTTCTTTTATCATGATTCACTTTTGTATTTTCAGGTGGATATATCACCACTATCTAGCAATGCTCATGGCATTAGTGAGTCTTACATGGGAGATAAAGGGACAGCCTGATTGTTCCAGCAAGCAGGTATATTTCCTTTTTTTTTGGCAGCATTCACAGATCTTTGAACACTGATCTCACACAATGATATTGTGCAGAAAGGGGTGCAACTTTTCCTGCGGTGGGCAATCATGCAAGGTATTGCGATGCATCTACAGAATAGATACCAGCGTCAAAGATTACGCACTCGCATAGCTCTGGGAAAGGTAATGTCTCATCTTGATCCAAGGAAGTAATCAATATGTACTCTGCAGCGTCAGAGTTTGTTTCCAACCTACATTGGGACAATGGGTATACCTCAGAGTATTCCGGAAAATGATTCTAACTTGAGTTTGCAAAAGTTCCTGTGTGTGATGATTCGATGAAAATAGAGGCATGGATATATTCACTTGTTTGGTGCTTATGAGCGGAAAGTTATATTTGTTGTTTTTCTGAGTTTGAAGCGAAGAGTTGGATACATTAGTAGCACTATTGCACCAATATCAAAGATATGGATAGTAAATGGCTTGTAATATATTTCTTGTGGGCACTGCTCAGTACTAGAATGAGGACCCGCCAATCAATATTGTCTCGTATCGTTATCTGAATGCTTTTCTTGAGCTCAACTGTATGTTTCTCTCACTCGATTACATGCAGGCTAAAAGAATGGATGTCGTCGCTGGGGAAACAGCTGGTGTGGAGGGGCAGCTTTTGCTGCTATATCCTGTCCTCTTTGTATTACAGGTAAGCGGTGTTTACACTCAAAGCACGTCAGTTGCTACTCATCTTAAACCTTCTTCATACTTAAATTACATGTCTGATTGGACACAACATCATTTCTTTGTAGCACTGATACTCTTGAGCCTGGATACTCCATGTTTGCAGGGTTTTGAAGCTTATGTTGGAGTATTGCTTCTTCAGACTGCTTTGCACGGGCTTGCTTCCGATTGGCAGGCAAGAATGGTTTTCACTATTGATAATTGAATTTCAGATTGGACTAGATTGTTCAGTTGTTCTTGATTGAATTTTTTGAAGTTTGAGGTTTTGTTTGGACCCATAAACAATATACCTTTGACCCCTAAAGATTAAGGCGGTAATGGAGCTATGGGTCTGAATAGATATTGATTTGGTATGACACCTGTCCTGAACTGAATTTAACATATGTTTCCCGATTTGCCAGGTTGTTGTCTGCGGGATCTTGCTGGTGGTAATGGCGGTTGGCAACTTTGTCAACACTGTAGAGACACTGGTACTGAAATTGAGGTTCAAAGCAAAGATGAAGAGAGCAAAGGGCAAGCAGGATCGCCCTCACCAAAATTGACGAAGTGTCATAAATTAAGGGATGACAATCACTTGATTCCTGGAACGAACAATGCTGACACCATCTCTTTGTAAATCCTTTGATCCGTAAAACAGTTTTGGCTGCTTGTAGTTTTCGGTAATTGGTCCTGTAACGTTGAAAACCATGCCCTACACGATAGAAGGGATGCTACAACACTATTTTACAGATGAGATTTGCAAATTTACGATGTATGCTTCCGGGCTTCCGTCTCCTCCATGTAAATGAAGCAAAGTGTTGTCTTGTCCCGTTCGGTGATCCATGTACTCTTCACTAAGTTTGTATGTGTATTTTTCTGCAATCTGCGAAGTGTGTAGCAGAAACTACTTCAAGCTGAGGTTCATCTTATCTTGACACATGATTTTCTGATGCACCATAGGTCGACAGATGAGCTTACTTAGACTAATCCGCTTGGTTTATCCATGCTTGTGGTCCTGCAAGTTCTTCTACTACCTGTGGAGTAGTACTACCAAAACCCTTGCATGTAGGAGGAGCAGGACCATTGGCGGAGAATCCCAGTGGAAACAAAGCAGAGCCACAGAAACCACTCGGATAGGTTATTGATTGCAGCAGCTTTGTCTTCAATTCTTTCCACAATCATACGGGACAGAGCGTATACTCTACTCCCCTAGCTTGCATATCATGGCTGAATCATTGAGCGCTGATTTCTAAAGAAGAGAGTCATCATTCGGTCTGTATCAGCTGGAGCCGAGACATGTACCAACACCTTGTAGCCTTGTAGGTGGGGACGATATGTGCTCCCTAGTATGAGAGAACAGAACGCCAAAAAAAAAATGGGTATTTACATTCACTCACCAAGTCAATCAATAATTTCAAGTTCGATGTCTCCAGTATAATACACAATGACTTTCTTACCAGCCTAGCTAAGTTTTGTACCCTAAGCATGAACACTAATCAGAACACAAAGAGAGACTCTTAGACTCTAGCTAAACAAGATGAAAATGAAGTCATCGTCCTAACATGCATTCTGTTCATCATGTGAGCTCCAGCAGCTTGCTCAGTTGTATATGGTGACCGTAATCAGCCCTGGCAATGGACCTGGCCGCCTTCTCCGCAATGGCCGCCCTCACCTGCTCCATGGTCGGCCGGAGCCCCGGCTGCGCCGCCACGCACTCGACGGCGATCGTCGCCAGGTCACCGGCCTCCTCCACGTCGTAGTCCTCCCCTAGCCTGCCGTCGACGAGCCCTTCGACGCCCTGCTTCCTGACACGCGGCAGCACCCGGGCCGTCAAGTTGGCTGTGCCGTCCGGTCCGGAAGCGGCGGCCGGCGAGCCCGTGATGGCCTCGAGCAGGAGCACCCCGAAGCTGTAGACGTCGGACTTCTTGGACACGATGCCGGTGCGGAGGAAGAAGGGGTCGGCGTACCCCGGCGAGCCCACGGCCGCCCTGGACGGCGCCACGGCGGCGGAGAAGCCTTCGCAGGAGGAGCCCAGGTCGCACAGCCGCGCGCCATTGCTGCCGCCGTCGAGGAGCACGTTGGACGCCGACACGTCGCCGTGCACCACCGGAGGCGCGCCGCTGGGGG
>LAPY01000066.1:346248-356534 GCA_000970635.1 Eragrostis tef
TCCTTTATTCAATCCGTCATTCGGTTGAAGCGTCACCCAGCCGATGTTGATGCTGGCAATGCGTGTTAGCAGGCTCAGAGCAATCCTAAAAAACAGGTGTTGTCCTTTGCTCTCTCCTTTTTTTCCCCCCTAAAACAAATAAAAAGAAAATAAAAAAAAAACGGAGAAGGGGATTGGGACAATTGGTGGCATCCCATAGCGAAGGAGGCAAATGACGCGGGAGGGATCTTCCCTTTGTCTTGTTTTCCTCCGCTATATTTTGTTCAATCGATTAAACAAAACCTCCTAGTATCGTCATCAACTGTACAGCTTGCTTGGGAGTTCCCTTTTTATAATATTTGCTTGCGGAGCCAAGCCTGGCTAAACTAATACAGTATATATAGATAATACAAAATTTGCAAGCGTTGTTCTTGTCGCACAAAGAAGAAGAAAAAGAGAAACGAATCTGGTCCGTCCATTGTGTTGCCCCCAGGGATTCGTTACGGCGTTGGAACAGGGACATTGCTTATCATCATCTTGGCAAGGCAAGATAGATGCTACTGTCGCTCGGACCGTGACATGCATGACGTCCGTCTCAAAAGAGACAAGGAGTGAACGCGTACTCTCTCCTACTAAGCTATACCACGTCAAGGAGTGGTGTCGCGAGCTGATTACGTCAACGAGACCAAGTCGCCCTCCTCCTATTCTTCACCCCTGTACTGCTGCTGTTGAGTCGAGGTCTGGAACTGGAAGCGAACCAGGCACAGTCGCCATGCACGCGCTGCTTCTTTGAGCCTGTGACTGTTAACATGAGAAGAGCATACGCACACTTTATGTTGGCTGCTGAAGCCGGTGCCTTCCTCTGCCATCCTACGATTTCACATGGACTTCATCTTCGGCACGTAGACGTTAGCAGGCGAGGTGGACCAACAAATTCTTCTCTTCACTGTCTCCATCCGTCACATTTATTTAATAATCTATAATACTAATAAATATACAGAAAGGAGGAGCATGAGTTACATTTATTTAGTGATCTACAAATATATAGACAGGATTAGCAGGAGTTTGTCTGATTATTTCCCCAAATCCTTTCTGCAATATATCTGGCATAATATTCCAAACCCTCGTTGTCCCGGGAGCTTTTTGCAGCTAATTCTGCAAGCTTTAGGGCAGCTGTTGGCCGGCCGCTCGTTATAGTACTGTAGTGCCAAACCCTTGTTGCAAGTGAATTGGGCTCCATCGTCACACGTCTTTTACCAAGACCCAAATCAACCTTATCTCTCGCCATCGCCATCTATCTGTGCATTCTTCTTCTGATGATGCATGTTTCCACCGCCACAATCCATCGGATCAAAACCGGTGAATGAATGAAGATGTCCTCTGCCGTCTGTGCTGTGAAGCCATGTGGCGACGTCGCCATCACGGCCGATAACGCGCAAGTCAAAGGCCAAAGCAATCGGCTCCAAAACACGCGCACTGACCGGCTCCAGCTCCCCCAGATGACGACACCGACGAACGGGTCTTTTCCTTTACGCAAACAAAATGTATAATATGTTAATTCATCTATGCTATCGTCGCTACTTGAGGAATAAGTGTACAGCGAACAAATGCTTACGCCGTCATGCAAGCAGCTACCCGTTTGTCGGAACTTTTTTTTTGAGAGACGTTTGTCGGAACTCGGTAGTTAGCATAGCAAGGCAGGAGTGATCTGTGCGGTTCGGCCATCACAATTCTCTTTCTCACATACTCCTATTTCATATCAGGGCCCCGGACATGGCGCCCACACAGCGCAAATTGCCAAGACCGAACGATTACCTCATGTCAGTATTTGATGTGGTCTTTTCTTTTAGCCAAACAAAATATATAGTACATTTTTCTTCGCATACAAGATAGATAACATATGCGCCTGCTTGAAAGAGACTCTAGCTAGCATTCGCAACCAAAAAAAAGAAAAGGGAAAGGAAGAGGAGAGATAGAGAGAGACGCTAGTGTTTGTATTTAGTAAACAAATGTTTACGCTGTAATGCAGGTAGAGGTAACTGCTCGTTTGTCACATTCCAGAATGAGCCGGAACTCTTAAGCATGATCGCGACACTCGCAAGCATTGATGGAGAATATATAGCAGGCTACAATAAGAATGCGGGTTCCAACATGATGAGCTACAGAGATGGAAACCTAACAAATTCTAGTAATTTCTTGTCACATTAGTTGCTAATATACAGGACCCTTTTTTTTCCCGAACATTACAAATGGAGCCTGATCTATGTTAAAATATCAGGCCCCAGAGAATCCACTTGACCTGCTTATGTTTGCTCCTCTTCCATCTCTGCCGATTCACTTGAGCTAGGTTCATCTTCAACTTCATTCTCCGAGCTGGTAACTTGTTTGCGAGTAATACCATTCTCTGAGCTGGTAATACCATTAACCGATCATCAATCTCTCTTTCCAACGAGCATCAGTCATTTGAAGAAAGTACATTGTTAAGAGTGGAACTGAAGGTTTGCACAAAACATCATTTTCAACCTACTTAATCATCAATCCAAAGAGATTTGAAAATCAGGACGCGGACCATTTTGTATCAAAAAAATTTTCCACGGCAAAAGCAACAGAGCTGTTAGAATTCTTTGAGAAGAATGATGAAATCTACGCTCACAATAGTATCTTTCTTATTCTTGCAAGATTTTCTGTTTGAACTACTGCTTTACTATACAACAAAACTTAACTATTTTAAGCCTAACTTTAAGTAAAATCAGGTATTTGCGATCAGGCCCAATATCTGAGCTCCTGAGATAATAACCAAATTGAAACGACTAGCATAGTCGCACATTGTTTGATTAAGCATTAAATATAATTAAAGACATTTTCTTTTATAAAAGGAAGCAATCGAGAAGACATAAAGTTGGTACCACCAACCTTTGAATGCAATCATAACCAGTGACATCCTTAACTGCTTGGTTGAGTGCATAAAGAGCTATCTTCTTAACCTGGTGATTCATGTTCACAGGACATGCAAAATATCAGAATTTTGCTTGAAAAATACAAAAATATAAGACAATAAAATTGACATATTTTGCACAAGAGTGATTAATATGTGAAGGCAGAGTCATACAGGTAAAACAAAGTGTGGATACTTATCTACCAAAAGTTACATAAGAGTTAAGGACAAAATGGTTGGCATGCCTCTAGTTTGTCTTCATTCACCCTATGCCCCTCTGGAAGTAGGCGAAATTCTTCTGTCAGCCGGATGCACTCTTGCACATTTTCCGGTGAAACAAAGTCGAGTGCAACCTTTATACATGACTGCAATAACAAGAATAGCACAAGTATATTTTGTTTATAAGCATGCCAAAATAGTAACAGAACTGGGCAGTTGTTTCCATGTATATCACAGCATCATACCTTCAAATTTCTGACTTGGTGGGGACATCCTGCTGGGATAAATACTGCTTCACCAACCTTTTGGACAAACGTCCAAGGCTCAATTCCTGCAAGTGCAGTGAACAAAAAGTGAGGAATTGAGACTAACGGAAAATTCAAGTCTAAAAGATATCCGCATTCTTAACTAACCATATTCTTCCTTTAGCTTTTTCTTGTGCTCATTTGTTAGATAAAAGCATTGATCATGTATAGGATGAGCAACCTGCCATCATAGCACAGTTATGCAACATAAGTGTCAAATGTCACAGCACTCCATCCCCATACGGTAAATAGAAATAATTACCTCCTTCACTGGTTCATAATTGTAATGCCTGAACTCCTCTGCGTGCTTCAGTAGATAATCATGTAGTTTGCTGACATCTTCTCGCCGGAAGATGTCCCACAGTGCCCCACCTTCTGGCGGGTGTCCCTCTACAAACTGGGCATCATGATCATCATCATCATCTTTTGGCTCAAGATTGAAGACAAAGTCATCCTCGTCTTCCGTGATGCTTCCCGTATTTGTTTTCCCAAACGCATTAGAAGAATTAAGGCCTAGCCGCCTGCTACGTCTTGGACCAGGAGGTTCTGACTTTCCATCTGCATCATTTGGAATTTCACTTCTATCTTCACTATTGATCGTGAGGGAAGCATGTTCTGCCTGCCCCTTAGACAATGAAACATCCGTATGTTCTGCATCACTTTGACTGGATGATTGCCCATTCAACTTAGTCAAGTTTACCTCCGCTTCAGCAGCTACCACAGCTCTTGGAACACTTTCATGCTCCTCTGAAGCAATATCCAACACCGACGGCAGATGCTTTAATACCTGACGTGTTGGCACCTTGGCTGATTCACTAAATCTTATCATGTGACCATCCGGATCGGTTTGTGAAGCTAGAAGATTTCTTCTCTCATCACGTTTCTTTAACTTATCTTTCATTTTCTCTATTGCAGCAATCCTTTGTGCTTTGAGCTTTATTTCATCAGTATGAGTGAGGATATTGACCTGTTTATGCAATTGGAAACGGGTTATCATCTGTAAAATGGAATAATAAGGACAACCAACAGCACAAACTTCAAATCAGGAAATCTAGCGATCATACAACCAGATGGCACGAGCTAAAGACTTCAGATTATCATTTTTATAAGTTTCCAGTAGAATTCATGGTTTTGAATAGTGGACAAAGACTTCTTAAGATTATCATTTTTAGAAGTTTCCAGTAGAATTGATGGTTTTGGATAGTGGACAAAGTCTAACCTCAGTCACTATTATAGCAAGCATTAAAATAAGGGATGGCTCTTACGCTTGAAAGCAACAAGACCACATTAATTTCAGGCAATTATCACCTATAACTTCATTGCACAGTGTTTGTATTTACAATCAATTCTAGTGATGACTGAAAAAAAAATGTAGGGAGCAAGTCAGTACATGCAAACAATTCAACAGCCATGGCAGTAGCCACTACCGTTAGTAGAATGGTGATGTTCCAAGTGATTCAAGGATAAGGATTCCCAAACAAGAATCAATCAACTATAAAATTTACATATATGCAAGGAGCATAAGTATGCATATATACCGCATCGGACATGTCACAATGAATCTTGGTAACAGAATCACCAATTCCCAACTCTTGGGCAACACCATAAGCAATGTAAGTTTTTGGACCAAGGTCTGGCTTGTTAACACCTTCCGGCAGCTTCACTGCCAGATTGAGCGGACCAGACTTAGGATCAGTGTATTCGCGAAATGGTAGGGCGGACATGAATTCGCCACCATGTCGAGGAAGTCGATCCTCAAATGAACTATGCTGCGGCCAATCTTTCAGCTTAAGTAACATAGGCAAATCCTTTGGACCAATAGCTCCACGCGAATACCCTTCAAAGAACATATGAATACTTATATCAACCTACATTTGGGGTAACAGAAGCAATGTAAGTGTTATTGTTCCAAAATGCAGACGGAGATGGAAAGTGCCGTATATTTCTCCAGAGATGTAACAGCAGATCCTACAGCCCTAAATTTGTAAAAAGTGACAAAATCAACTAAGGTATAAACAGAAACATCCCCACTATCATGGAAGCACATTATGATGTTACATAAAAGAATATGTCGATCTTACTATAGATTCCACAATATACATATCTGCTTGACTTCAAGAACACACCATGGTGCCACATAAAAATATATGTATATATTAACAGACATGCAGAATTGCAGACACTAGCAACATTAGCTCCTACCATAAATATTCCTTACAAGTGATAAACCACTATCTGTGTTCTCTTGACCAGCTGTGTAACCTTGAGTCACCGAACTATCAAAAGGCAGAGGACGATTATTTGGCTTAATCATAGTAGTCACAAGGCAGGTCGAAGCAACAGGGAAAGAGACATTGCACAGTGACAAAAGCACAAAACTTGACTTCAGGAGATAGTAATGCATTTAGGAATCCAATAGCAAATTACTGGTGACAGTAAAACAATAAAGCCATATACCTTAGACCATTTCAGACATTCAAGAGCAATAACTGACAACCGATCCTGTGTGTCCTTCCTTTCTCGTAAGGCCCTCCACATAACCATTGGTTCCCAGCTCAATCCCGAGGTTAATGCAAGCACATCACGAACAATGACGGGCTGACCCTTCAACCAATGCTCCTGGAAATGGAGCATATCTCCATTCTGGACATCTACAGCAGCTGGACAAAATATGTAGTTATCATTGGAGTTTTCTCTGCAAGCCGATTTCCGCGATGTTTCATCACTAATGTCACCAGACTCCGTAAAACAGGAACACTTTGAACCTCCCAACTCCGGGATGGCTTCACTGCTGACCACTGAACTGGCTTTCTCAAGTAAGTCAGAAACAGACTGCTCCTCAAATAAACAATTTAGTTCAAGAAGAGAACTCCCACAACCACCAATTGTATTTGGTGGACAAGGTATACTTCCGTTGTTATTTATCTTCCATCGCCTTAAACCGGGAGTGCAATGATTAGAAGAAACTGCATTATCAACCAAAATGTGATCTTGTCCATCATAAGGCTCTTGGCAAGCAACGCCATTATGTTTACTACTCTGTTGCAGATCATCCTTGTCTCTTATTTCTGATGGACTACGAACCGAGTCAGTATTGACACCGCTACCTGGCACTGAAATTTGCCGAACCTCACGGCAGCAACTGAGGCACAGATCATAGGAACAGTTCTTACAGCTTCTATGGTAGTTAACAATAGATGTCCTGCAGTTGTTGCTGTTTCAAAGAAAACTATGAAGGGCACACACTTTAAAAGAAGAAATATTGTGCATATGATCGATGAGTAAAGCAAGACCAACCAGTATATCCGCATATCTTTTGGGCAACTAACTAGAGGAACCTTGACGTTGCATACATCGACCCCTGTTGTAAAAAGAAAAATTAAGAGCGACTCAAAATCATGGAGTATTACAAAAAATGCATCAATCTTCTAAAGTCAGGCATTCAAAAACTGACAACACAATAATTATAATAATACCTTGAATGGAGGCCTCAGCAGTTTTCTCTAGCATCTGCTCTTGGTGAAATTCTTTCAACCAAGGGAATTCTTTCAACCAAGGGAGCAAAAATTGTGCAATGCGCTGAGAGAATTTAATTTTATCATCTTCAGATACCTTCCATTTGTCAACCTGCGGACAAAAAAAGAAAGATATAAATAAGACAGCATGAAACAGATTGAGGGCAAAGGAGATAAACTAGAAGTGAAACAGGAAAGATGCATACCTTCTTTATTATTTTCAGGGAGCGCAGGCAAGCCTTACAATTGCAAATGTTGCGGCAAAATGGGCAACTTTTGGCGATATCGTCCTCGGTTAAATTTGGATACCTGTTTACATCATACCAGAAACACAAGCAGTGAACAATCCGAATAACCAAAAAAAAATGCTATAGGCAACAGAATGAAGAATGGGACAAAGATACTACGAAATAATAGGTCAGGAAAGCAAGAGTGGTCATTCTATAAAAGCCAAATGCAATGTCAATACACTAATGCTTTTTAGTACCAGCGTTGTATGCACGGGATGCAATATCTCCTCCTGTAAGTTGTGCAGCCCGTGCACCGTACAACTCTTCCTTTGTCGTTTCTCTGGCATTGATGACACATTTCCGAAGAACCATCCGTCTTTTTCGGCTTCTGTTGATTACAGGAACCAACACATAGTATCATGCATAAACATAGAAAAGGTAAATGGCTATGTTTCACAATAGAGACATTATGTATAACGTAACGACGGCTTTGATAGAGGATTATTGCAGCTCTGGGCATTAGTGGATGCGCAAATGCAATGTCAATACACTAATGCTTTTTAGTACCAGCGTTGTATGCACGGGATGCAATATCTCCTCCTGTAAGTTGTGCAGCCCGTGCACCGTACAACTCTTCCTTTGTCGTTTCTCTGGCATTGATGACACATTTCCGAAGAACCATCCGTCTTTTTCGACTTCTGTTGATTACAGGAAACAACACACATCATGCATAAACAGAAAGGAAAAGGTAAATGGCTATCTTTCACAGGAGGCACTCTGAAGGTTTTTTTTGGGGGGGGCGGGGGAATACCCCAAGGGAGGCCCCTAAGGTGGAAATAGGTGCGGCACCCGGGGTCGAACCCGGGAGGCACCCTCCCAGCTGGTGGACTTACCACCACGCTCTGAAGTTCTGATACATGGAATAGCTTGTGAAAGTAGATATAAATGCTTCATATTGCTTATGTAGACAGTGTGAAGTACTGAGGGAGCAGATGAAATGTGGAGTAAGCATGTGTGTATACCAAATAAAGCATAATGGATACTGAAATGGAACCATGTTTGATGGATAAAGCGCGAGAAAATCTATTCAACAGATGCAGCAGACATAGCTTAATTACAAAAAGTGGGTATCGTTCATGGTAAAGATGGAAATTCGCACCTTGGGCACCGCTGCCGCTGGAACAACCCGCCTCTCACGAAACCGTGAGGTCCTAGGCTCAAGAGAAGATGGGTCAGCGACAGGATCCCTCCTGCGCTTTCGTGTGGTTCTCGAGGTCTCGTCCGACCCTACTTCTCCATTCTCCTAGTGGAACAAGGAAATTCAATGTCAGAACAAACACAATCCTTTTAATAGGTTTGTGCCCTTTTTAACACGATTAGTTTCTTTTTTCCTTCGAGAAAATGATATTGGCAGGAATGCTGACCTTAGCAGAACCTTGCAGCTGAGGTGTCTGCTCTTCATCGCCCTTGTTTTCATAGTGTTCCTGCAATTCATACCACAAACGACCAATAAACGCTCTTTCTTCAAGGGATTGAAAGCAAAACGCATGGTTAAGGTCGGGAAAGCATTAACCTGTGCTTCCCCAAAGCACGCCAATCAAAAGCAATTAAAGGAAAGTAACCTTGACTCGAGCCCCTCTGAGCCTAGGGAGGGACTTGTAACTGTTATACAGATCCCAAAACTATTAAGGTTGGTCGAGAAAAATGTAGGGGTTGCTCGAATCGAGATTAGCGAATGCAATGGCTGCAAATACGAGTGCATCACAGGCTATGCTAGGCGAGGTACAGCAAAAATGGGAGCAACTCGCAGCCAAGCAAACTATCTCCCCTCACGGGAAAAATTACTAAATCCGAATTCCCTCCATGCCCAAGCATCGCAAGAAAGCGGATCAAAATCGAGGGAACCGGGTGGTGGCCTTACTGGAGGGAGGAACCGAGACCTAACAAGAGCTCAGAAATTACCTGGGTGGCGGAGTCTGCGGGGTCCTTGCGCGGCCGCCCGCGTCCACGCCCGCCGCGTCTGCCGCCTCCACGCTTGGGCGGCATAGGGAGTCCTCGGCGGCGAGGGAGCAGGGAGGAATCGCCGCGTCTCTCTCTCTCTCTCTCTGTGTTGGGGGAAGGAGGATGGCGCGTGCGCGGTGCGGCTGCAGAGAGAGGCGGTTCTCTTCTCTCGTGGTTTCTACTACTCGAACCGGCGGGTTTAGGACTAGCGGGGCAGTGGGCTGGGCTTGTTTCTGTGCTTCTGCCCCCACTTGTCAGGGATGTGGAGGCCAAATTCCGGTTTGTTTATGACCTTTGGTTGACTAGGTTTTGGTTCCGCGGGCGGTGTTTCAAACTGGAGGAACCGTGCGTGTCCAGCTCCCGCCGCGCGGTAAAATTTTGCTTGCCTTCCTCCTCTTTCCTCGGACGTCTCCACTGCTCTTGCTGTCCTCAGCAATATGGTCCCGCAGCCGACGTATGCCCTCGCTCCGTAGCTTTCACCAAACGTATGTCACTGGGATCATCACCAAACAGCTAGAAAGACCTTCGCAGAGAAAAATGGAAACAAAAGATAACCAGAAAGAGTTCAGTGCTTCTTGTACTAATAATGCGGTGTAGTGTGTGCCATGCTGAACCATTGTTTACATGTATTTACAACAGCAATGCTGCTCGTGCTGAGCGTTTTTCTTACAACAGCCGTGCTTCCGTAGTTAAGTTTCATGCAAGATACCAGAAGAAAGGAAACGCGCAAAATCTCTCATTTTTCCCCTTTATTTACAAGATTGATTTTTTTTTTTTTGAGCCAAGCAAGATTGATTGATGAAAATTCATAGAGAGCTCAGCCGGATACAGCCCAGACTAGAGCCCAACCCGCTTCAAGCCCAGATTAGAGCTCGGCCGGGCTTTCTCATATGGGAAAGTCTACGGCGCAGCCGTATGCGCCCGTGCGTTAGCGCGCATCCCTCGCGTGAACCGGCAGCGGCTCAGCCCACCTCCTCATTCTGACTCCACCGCTCCCCCGTTCCCTCTTCTATCGAGAAAAAAGGGACCGCCGCCCATCGCTGCTTTGCCGCCGGCTCCCTTCGATTCGCGCGGCTGCCACCAGTCCCTCGCCCCTCTGGGG
>LAPY01000067.1:5500-22488 GCA_000970635.1 Eragrostis tef
CCGTCGTCGGCTCGCCGCTCGTGCTCCAATCTGGTGCGGAAGCCACGGCGAGCAACGCCGCTGTGGAGTGTTGTGTGCAGATTCTTCCACGGCGAGCAACGTTTAGTGGGCTTTCGTGCTGACGCTGTGGTTGTAAGCAAACGAGCCCAATTAGATTGGGGGCCTTATCCAACGCGTCGATGGGCCTGGGCTTTCTCCACGATATACACGGCTGCTAATCTCAAAGTCACGGGGTGGTCGCTATTTCAAATGGCGACCACCCCTTGGTCTTCACCGCCAGCTGCCGGGTTCCGTCCGTCCCTGTCGGTGAGCCGTCCCCTCCACCGCCGAGACGTCGCTGCCGGCATCATCGTCTCCTTAATTACAGCTCTCTGCTGGAACTTCCTGCATCTCCGGTTCATGAGTGGGACGCCAGGTACGGTTGGTGAGCAAGCGATTTTCAGTCTTCGGAGATCTTTTCTGGACTGGTGAAGTGAAACGGCTCGTGTTCGATGTAGTGGCGGCTTAATTATTCAACTAACCATCTTCTGTAAGACAGATCAAGTGATCTCGATTTCATTTACATAATTACAGTGAGCTAGTGCTAGGCTGCTTGTTGTTAGCCACACAGGCCTAGCTAGCCTCGGTTGTATCATTTCGTCCAGTGGGTCGGTCTATACAAGTCCTGACAGAGCAAAAGACATTTGATCAACATCAACATCGTGGCACAGTTGAACAAGTCCTGACAGTTGCATCTATCTGATCGTATTCATACGGCTGGTGGCCGCCGTGCAGATCGGCGCACATGTCTGTATGCCCCACTTGAATGAAGATTTTAGCATGCCCTCTATCTGAGGCTATAGCAGTTGTTATGGCTGCCCCCCGTACGTCCTGCATGTGTGTACATCAATCTCACGGTCTATGCTGATAGTATATTGATGCTGCCCTGACATCGTCGCCTGATTTAGTGCAACTCGAGGATATATATTGAGGTGCAAATTGTACAATGCATCTCAATTTGCCCTTTGATTATTTTCACAGTTTGGAACAAGTTCCTTCTAACCCAACGTATATATTGCGAACATGCAGTATTAGTATTCCGGCTTTCTAAATGGGGCTCTTGTGCTGCATATAATAAAAGTTTCAAAAAATCTGTTGTGGTAGCCACCTTTTCCCGTTCAAAGCATCAGTTCGTTGTACCGTACGTATGATGACCTTTTTGACGCCTAACTGCCTAAGTCGACCACGTGCATATATATGTTGTATTTGTCACACCGTATGATGACCTTTTTCACGCCTGGTCCGGCATCAACATGAGTTTCTCGGTCTCTACACGTCAAGCACTTTGCACTGTTATTACATATTTAAGCAAAGATCACTAATGAAAAAAAACATATTTGTAAGCAAATAGAAGTCTTAAATTAAAGGCCATGCTAGCGTAATTGTGCAGAGCTTTTGACTGGTTGTGGCTGCTTACGAGGCTGAGCACAGTGTTGTACCTAAATGCTGATTTTTCTTATATACATATGGATCCGATTACACGAGGTGATTATTCTGATTTTGACGGTGAGTGGTCACTTTATGTGCCCGCACGACACATAAAGTGATGGCGCACGCCGAGCACGAGGAAGCTCGTGTGCTGGTGGCAATCTGTGAGGCATGCAAGATCAAATTTTAACCAGGACTGATCCCTTGATATTTTACTTTAATGCATGATTAACTCGGCTGGGAAATAAGTGTCAAATTTTCGGTTCGTTTGGTTCCTGTCATCCAGGGAGGCTATAAAGAAAGCCGAATTATTGAGGATATGTTCTTTTCTTGATTGCTGGTTAACTCTCAATTTCCGTAACGTTCGATTTTGCTTGCGTAAATGCACAAAATTGTGCTTATTCTTCAAATGTTATTAACTAGACATGACCTGCAACCAGTGTGATCAAATTGAAGGGCAGTGTACTTTCTCTAATTGCAACCTTTAGTCCAAGAGATACAGCGGGTTTTGCCACGCTACAAAAAGAACATGCATGAATTTGGCCTTTATGTATTCCTGTGAATGTACAATTTATATCAATCAACACACAGAAATTTTTCGTGACTAACTGAGAAGATGTCACAGGGCAAAGGCGCACTTGTGGACTGTGGTAACGTATAGCTAGGTTGTTCTGTGATACATTAATCATTTTTTTTGTGAGGGATACATAAATCAATCTTTAGAGTTTTTTTTGAAGGAAATCAATCTTTAGAGTTGTCTTTAGTCTTAGTAACTCCTTAAAAGCAACACTGAAAAAACATTTATTGACCAAAATAATGCTAAAAAAATGTCACGAGTTGGTTGGTTGGACTCTAACAAAGATCTCCGTGCCGTTGATGCTGAAATGGAAAGGGGCTTGTGTATATTTTTTGTACTCCATGTAACATGCTGCCTAAATAGGGTTATGATGAGTAGGGCGGACTGTGCTTTCGTTGTCGGTTCAGCTACAGAGAAACATGTAAATTTTCTGTTCCTTAGTTCTTGTCATCCATGGAGGTGCTTGCTAAATAGGAAGCCGCGATGCTGTGGTTGTTCTTTTTCATGAGCAGGTAGGCTTTCAAGTTTCCAAATCGTTCTGACCCTACACACATGTGCAGAATACACACTTCTCTTTCTTTTTGCTTGGTAATCAAATTGTTAAGAGGAACTAGTACCGTCCGCTCCTTTTGGCCATGGCTGCAGCATTGACCAAGAAATCATCACGGGTCTACTAAATATAACGTCCACACATGCTTGATTGCTTCGCGAAATAATGAATCTTTAGGAACTGATTTATATGGTCCAATACAAGCATCCCGTAAATTCGATGGGCATCTGTCTGCAATGTCGTTGATTGATGCGCAGTGTTTTGGAGGCAGAGTTTGTCCTATATGCTCCTGGTAATTATGCGTGGTCTCACCGACTTCGGCTCTCATCTCATCATGAGGAACGCGACATTGTTTTTCCATGGTTGCATGTGATGAATTACAGCACAACGAAGAGAAAAGGTTGAGGAAGAGTACCTTTTTTTTTCTTTTCTTTTCTTTCTTTTTTTTTGTGAAAGAGAGGAGTACTTGACTCAGTGCAGCCTTGTAAATGCAAAACAAAGTGAAGTGATTTCTGCAGAAATTTCACATAGAGGAATCCTTGGCTGTGGCCACCCGAAACTTCCCAAGATGAACTCACTGAAAACGCGCTCTCATGAACAGCGGTGCAAAATCAATGTACCAAATGCACTATTTCCTCAAAAAATTGTAGTGCATTGTTACCATATCGCCAGAAGTTTCAACCTAGCTATCCACTTGCAGATCTTAAAGTCATGGATTCCCTAAAGTTTCAACCTGGTTGAGCACTAGAATCGCAACGTGAGTTTAATGAAGTTGGCTTTGGCCAAATCTTCTTCTTCAAATTATTCAAGATGTATACGCTCGCTCATAGTACACGGTAGACGGTTGTGCGAAATCAATGTACAGTGCATTGTAGTCTTTCTACTCAGCTGTACATTACCATATTATATATCCATATGGCGTCGAACATACCCACTGCAGATGCGGTGATCATGCAGTAGTAGCAGGGTAGCAGCCAGCCATATGAGCCCATGACCAACAGGTGTACCAGAAAATCCAACCCCCTGGACCCAGGGTGCAGCCCGTGGGGAATCCGGTGACTGCCGAGCGGCCCCGCCACCGCGACCGAGACCCTTCCACGCTACTCCACCTGCCCGACCCGACCGTCTCCACCAACCTCCCGCCCCACCTCCTTATAAAGCCGCCAAAATGGCAATCACTTGGCTTGTACTCTCTCTCTCTCTCTCAGTTCCCCTTCGATCTGTCTCTCTCTTCAAGCGTACACATCGCCAGCTGAGCTCGATCGGCAATGGCGGCGGAGGCGGCGGCGGTGGAGGAGGAGGTGATCATCGTTGGCGCGGGGCAGTCGGGGCTCGCCGCGGCGGCGTGCCTTTCGCTGCGCGGCGTGCGGAGCCTTGCGGAAGCGCAGCTACGAGCGCGTGAGGCTCCACCTGGCGAAGCAGTACTGCGCGCTGCCGCACGCGCCGCACCCCGACGACGCGCCCACCTACCTGCCCCGCGACGACTTCATCCGCTACCTCGACGCCTACGCGTCCCGCTTCGGCGTCCGCACGCGCCTCCGCCGCGAGGTCCGGTCGGCGCGGTACGACGCCGGGAGGCGGAGGTGGGAGGTGGAGGCCGTCGACCTCGGCTCCGGCGAGACCGAGCGGTACGCGGCGAGGTTCCTGGTGGTGGCGGCCGGCGAGAACGACGAGAAGTTCGTGCCGGAGGTGCCCGGGCTGGACAGCTTTCCGGGGAAGGTGATGCACGCCGCCGAGTACAAGTCGCCCGAGGGGATGCGGGGGAAGTCCGTGCTCGTCGTCGGATGCGGCAACTCCGGCATGGAGATCGCATACGACCTCGCCGACGCCGGCGCCGTCACGTCCATTCTCGTCCGCGGCGAGGTCAGTACATGTACGCCATTACTCTTTCTGTTTTTTTTAAACTGTTGTAGCCATTAAAATTTTCAGTTACATTTGACTATTTGTCTTACTAAGAAAAAAATCAATGAAAACAACAATTTTAAAACGAATAGAGTATGTTCAAGCTCCTTTCTTCTTCCTCTTCGATCTCCTAACGCAAATTCATTTGTAGTATTTTGCTTTCTTTTTTTTTGTGACACGCATTCGTACGTTTCACATCTGAAGCATATTAGGCATGCAGAAGAGTTCACACGTCCTACAGACAACTGGCGCGCGTACACAGCGTGTCCGCAAGTGTGCACGAATGCCTGGCTTGTTGGTCTGGTGACAGCGCAATATATTGTGTCGCACCCTTGCCGTGCATGCCGTGGTTCATGCGAGTCCTGAGCCCGTCGTTTTTTTTTCTTTTTTTTTGAAACAAGTTCTGATCCCGTTGTTATTAGCTAGCACGCCTGCAGTAGATCGCTCTGGTCTGGTGGATGGTCCAGATCAAGTGGTTTGTCTGCACGGCATTTGAACCTTTAATTTCACAGTACTACCACTAGTGGATACATTTAGGAAATTTCATTGCTTGCAGTTTAAGCATGCAATGGAACAGTAGCGAGATGTGGCCTGTGTGGTGATGTGCTTGCAATCGAACAGCGATTCAACCCGCCCGCGCTTGTGTTCGGTGACGAAGCTGATGTCCATGGTAGGGTGGCTTCGCGTTGTGCCTGGTAGATTCTACATGTATGCCGTTTGGATCTTTCTAATAGGCAACTTTTATGGTACCTCGAGATAATTGTGAACCGTCCATTTTAACTAGATCAGAACGACGAGAAGTTCGTGCCGGAGGTGCCCGGGCTGGACGGCTTCCCCGGCAAGATGATGCACGCCGCCGAGTACAAGTCGCCAGAGGGGATGCGGGGGAAGAGCGTGCTCGTCGTCGGGTGCGGCAACTCCGGCATGGAGATCGCGTACGACCTCGCTGACGCCGGCGCCGTGACATCCATCCTCGTCCGCGGCGAGGTCAGTACACCTAAGCCATTACTCTCTCTGTTTTTAAAACTGTTGTCGTTATTAACTTTTTGAATACAACGAATGTCCAAAACGTAACTAAAAATGTCAATGGAGACAAGAATCTAAAAAAGGGAGAATAGGGATGGAGTATGCCGAAGCTCCTTTATTCTTTCTCTTCGATCTCCTAAATAACGCAAATTCATTCGTAAGTACGTTTCTTTCTTTCTCTTTTTGACACGCATTCGTACGTTTCGCATCTGAAGCATATTAGACATGTAGAAGAGTTCACACGTCCGACAGACAACTGGCGCGCGTAAGCAGGCAGCCTGTACTCGCGTGATTGTCATTTTTATAAACCCGCCAAAATGGCAATCACTTAGCTTGTACTCTCTGTGTTTCCCGTTGTGTTTTTTCTTTTTCCTTTTTGGAAACAAGTTCTGATCCCGGCCCGTTGGTATAAGGGTTTGTTTGGATGGTGTCCAAACTTTGCCACACCATAGATTTGGCACGCCTCACTAATTTAGGATGCTGTTTGTTTTGCTTCCGAACATGCGACGTGCCACAATTGCTAATCAGCGATGCAGTTCATTTTTCACGCCACCACTCGCCAAAGTTGTGGCGGACGAAACGGACGCCGCACTTCCGGTGGCGGCGTGCTTCGGTAACAATCCAAACAGACCCTAACATGCCCGCGTTAGGTCGCTCTGGTCTGGTGGATGGTCCAGATCAATTGGCTTGTCTGCACGACATTTCAACCTTTAATTTCACAGTACTACTACTAGCAGTGGATATATTTAGGAAATTTCATTACTTGTAGTTTAAGCATGCAATGGAACAGTAACCTGGTCGCACTTGTGTTCGGTGGCGAATTAATAAGCTGATGTCCACGGTAGGTAGCTCTGCGTCGTTGCCCGGTAGATTCGTAGTACGTACATGCATGCCGTTTGGATCTTTCCAAGAATAGGAATCAAACACCTCTAAGATTTTTCGTCATCGAGATTAAGTACACTGGCGGTAGAGATGATAATTTAGGAAATGAGTCAGTCACGTTTCAACATGCCACCGCAAAAAAAAAAAGTCACGTTTCAACATGCAACGGAATACAATGGGACGCATGTGTAACATGACCCGCGTAGTAGACAACTCAAGTGAGGGCCCGCAATACTAGACAACATTGCACACAGCACATAAAACAGACCTCCATCTCTATTGCCTACGTACTAGTACTAGCTATCAATGGCCCGTAGCAGTAGTAATTAACATTACATGGATCATATATAAAACAAGGTGTAATAATACTCCAGCTGCAGACTAGCTCGATATATGATGAGGTCACACCAACATACAGTACAGTACTACTCTCGCTAATTAATCACCCTCGTGACCAGTCATTTACCCGTACACGCCCGGCCGCACGCACATTGTTCCGCAACCTATGTCTATATAGCTACTCTGTTCAAAAATAAATGTTACTGTTGAATTTTAGACATCACGTTTGACCGCTCGTCTTATTTAATTTTTTTAGCAAATTGTATTTATTTTTTTATAACTTGTTTTATCATT
Organism: Eragrostis tef; assembly: GCA_000970635.1. Lineage (NCBI taxonomy): Eukaryota > Viridiplantae > Streptophyta > Magnoliopsida > Poales > Poaceae > Eragrostis > Eragrostis tef. The sequence continues at coordinate 12,538 of LAPY01000067.1, forward strand.
GAATGTAGTTTAAACATAACATATTTGTTTTTATATTTGAATAAATTTTTTAAATAAGACGAACGGTCAAACGTGACTTCTAAAAGTCAACAGTGACATCTATTTTTGAACGAAGGAAGTAGTTGATTCATTATTTGTCACGTGCGTACTTGCGTGCAGCTTCACCTGGTGAGCAAGGAGATCTGGAACGTGGCGATGGCGGTGCACACGTACCTCCCCTGGTGGCTGATCGACAAACTGGTGCTGCTCATGTGCGCCGTCGTCTTCGGCGACACCTCCAAGCACGGCCTCCGCCGCCCCGCCGTGGGCCCCTTCACCATGAAGTGCACCACCCCCGTGTACCCCGTCGTCGACGTCGGCACCTACGCCAAGATCAAGTCCGGCGAGGTCCGCGTCCTCAACGCCGCCGTCAAGAGCGTCCGCGGCAACGTCGTCGAGTTCGCCGACGGCAGGCAGCACCCCTTCGACGCCATCGTCTTCGCCACCGGATACCGGAGCACCGTCAGGCGCTGGCTCAAGGTACGTGACTATACGTGGAACGTATCATAACGCACACGTGCATGCATATGGTTGCTGGCTAGCTAGTAGCTTTTGGACACGTGCGCCGCGCATTCCGAGTCGGCGCATGCATTGCATCATGGTCTGCAGACGAACAGAGCATTTGCCCATCTTTGCATTGCGGCATCCATGATCGCTAGCAGCTGCTCCTTGCGAAAAGCTGTGTGGGTCGTGCATCAGAGTGAGGCGCGTGATCGAGCCTTTGCCGCCAAGCAAGGGCTCAAATAATAAAACCGGTCTCATCTTCCTAGAGCAACCTCAGACATGTCATCATCACGGCCTCATGTATATATATGGATCTGAACTCCTCATCAACGTGCTTCTGATGTATCTTTTTTTTTTCCTTTCAAAAAATGATTGTTCAGAGTGACGACGGGCTGATCGGCGACGATGGCATGGCGGCGCGGAGCTACCCGGAGCACTGGAAGGGGGAGAACGGGCTGTACTGCGCGGGGATGGTGAGGAGGGGCATCTACGGGAGCTACGAGGACGCCGAGTTCATCGCCGAAGACATCAGCAAGCAGCTGCGCCCCCAGGCTCAGACCAACGGCAACAAACATGTCTGAACCACATGCTACTGATGATGCCAAACATTTGAATGTCAATGAGAGGAAGAGGAATAGAAAAGGGGGCATATACATGGAAAAAAAATCCCTCGTCAGGGATTCATTAATTGATTGGCTGCTAGCTGGTGTGAACAAACGTGCCTAATCTGGTCTTTTCATATAGACCAAAAGTTGAATTCGCTGCGATACTATAGAGGGTTGATTATTTATGTACTTTCTTGACGTCGACGAGATGTTGAGCTGATTCGAAAAAGGGTGGAAAATCGAGAGAAATTAGTGTGGCCTCGAACTAGTTCTGAAGCCGGCCCATGAGTCAATGGGCTTCCTGAATGGTAAGTGATCCAGGCCCAGGTAAGAGGGAAGGGACGAAATCGAAGGTCTCGGGAAGTGATGGCCAAATGGGCCGGGCCAAACGGGCGGACACGAAGCACGTAATTTTTGCCCAGCCCGAGCACGACACGAACCATCGGGTCGTGTTTGGGCCGAGGGTGCGGCTCGACGGGCGGCACGGCACAGCCGATATTAAATAGATATTAAATATATTTTATGTTTTATATAAAACAACAAGCGTGGAGTAGTCTAGTGGCAAGTCTCTTGCTCTCTAAACTACAGCTTGGGAGTTAAGTCTCCACTTTATCATATTGTTCTGATTTTCAATATTTTCAACACTATTGGGCTAAAATTGTGAAAATGAGCCGCCGTGCTTGCGGGCCAAGCAGGCCGGCCCGGCACGATTAGACACGAAAATGCCATTTCGTGCCGGGCCGCGGGCCGAGGGGTGGGCCTGTGGGCTGGCACGGCATGGCCAGATAACAATTACGTGCCGGGCGGCCCGTTTGGCCATGACTAGTCTCGGGCTATCCTCTTTTTTCTTCTTTTATTTTTTTTTCGGGAAAACATAACTCTCTTCGTAGCTCGTCGTGGAGTAGTGTGTTTTACCGGTGTCAATACCATTGCAGACAGGGTGTCTACAGGATTATCAGAAATTCCTCAGTGTAGGCTGGCACAAAAAAACTGTAGCTTGCTGGTGACCGGGCAACTTGTGGGGACAAATTTCTTTTTCAACACCTAAACCAAACTTGTACACATCAATTAACCATTAGGTGCCGATCGAAAATATTCATCCATTAGCCTAGACCAAACACAAGCGGCAGAGGCAACAAAAACACAAAAATAAGAAAAACAGAGGAATTGAGATGGTATGCTTTTGGAATCCTATGAAAACATAGGAATTGGAGATGAGAAGGCCTTTGGTAGCATCATAGGAAAAACAAATGAACCTGTAGCCTGCTCTCCTTTTGAATTTGATTCACTAGCCGTTGTGTATAAGCAGCAAGCAGCTGGCTGTGCATGTCATAGCCTCTTTGCTCTTTGTATTCTCCAGGGCAGTTGCAAGTACGTTTGTATCTCCAGGAAAATAAAAAGAGGTCCGACCTCTTGCTTTGTGTCCTACGAAATGGATCTCAGGAACCGATTCCTATGAGAAGGGTGAAAAATTGACTAGTAGGAGAATTCAGCAAGAAGCAAAACGGCAGAAGCAGATAGGACGTCCAAAGAGAGAATTGGCAAAAAAGAAAAAAAAATGGAAACAATTCTCTGATTGTGACTACTTCCACACGTTTCCAAAACGATGGTGACACCTCGTACTGCAGACATTTCATGATGGGCACTCGACAACTCCCCGAAATGAAACCGTCGAGACAAGACAACCACCGCATGTACTGGGGCATATGCACGTCCAAGTCCAAGAAAAGAACATGGCAGCAGCAGAGGACGCTGCTGCGCCTGAGGCGATCATCGTCGGGGCTCGCGGCCGCGGCGTGCGCGGCCTGGTCCTGGAGCGCGACGACTGCGTGGGCTCGCTGTGGCGGAAGCGCGCCTACGACCGCCTCACCACGTACGTGGAACGTATTGTACTAACGCATGCATATAGTTGCTGGCTAGTATATAGCTTTTGGACACGTGCGCCGCGCATTCCTAGTCGGCGCATGCATTTTGCATCATGGTCTCTGCACTGACGACGTACAGAGCATTTTGCACATCTTTGTATAGCGGCATCCATGATCACCAGCAGTTGCTCGTTGGGAAAAGCTGTGTGTGTCGTGCATCAGAGTGAGCGCGTGATCGAGACTTTGCCGCCAAGCAAGGGCTCAAATAATAAAACCGGTCTCATCTTCCTAGAACAACCTCATACATGTCATCATCACGGCCTCATGTATATGGATCTGAACTCCTCATCAACTTCTGATGTATCTTTTTTTCCACTTCAAAAAATGATTGTTCAGAGTGACGACGGGCTCATCGGCGACGACGGCATGGCGGCGCGGAGCTACCCGGAGCACTGGAAGGGGGAGAACGGGCTGTACTGCGCGGGGATGGTGAGGAGGGGCATCTACGGGAGCTACGAGGACGCCGAGTTCATCGCCGAAGACATCAGCAAGCAGCTGCGCCCCCAGGCTCAGACCAACGGCAACAAACATGTCTGAACCACATGCTACCGATGATGCCAAACATTTGAATGTCAAGGAGAGGAAGAGGAAAAGAAAAGTGGGAATGTACAAGAAAAAAAAATTCCCTCGTCAGGGATTCATTAATTGATTGGCTGCTATCTGGTGTGAATAAACGTGCTTAATATGGTCTTTTCACATAGACCAAAAGTTGAATTCGCTGCGATACTGTAGAGGGTTGATTATTTATGTACTTTCTTGACGTCGACAAGATGTTGAGCTGATTCAAAAAAGGGTGGAAAATCGAGAGAGGTTAGTGTGGCCTCGAGCTAGTTCTGAAGCCGGCCCATGAGTCAATGGGCTTCCTGAATGGTAAGTGACTCTGGCCCAGATAAGAGGGAAGGGACGTAACCGTAGGTCTCGAGCCACCCTATAGCATTCTGGCCCAGGTGGAACTTGGATTGCATTTCCTCTCATCATTTTCTCCTCTTTTCTTTTCTTCGCGGAAACATAACTCTCTTTCTATATATGATGTATGGTGAGGCGAAGCCAGCTTCGTAGCTCGTCGTAGTCAGTTGTGTTTTACCAGTGTCAATACCATTGCAAACAGTGTCTACAGGATTATCAGAAATCCGTCGGTGTCGGCTGGCACCAAAAAACTGTAGCTTCGCTCTTCACTGTAGCTTGCTGGTGACCGGGCAACTTGTCACTTGTGGGGACTTCTTTTTCAACACCTAAACCAAACTTGTACACATCAATTAACCAATTAGGTGCCGATCCAAAATGTTGATCCATTGGCCTAGACCAAATGCAAGCATATAAGTGTAGGCTGCATGCACGATCGATCTTTCTCTCATGAGAGAATATACATAACTAATACCATATATAATACATTTAAATTAGTTAGATTGCAACTGGACCGCTCTCCTGTGTGTCCGAGTATTAAAAACTACCGCATGCATATGAGAAGGGTGAAAAATGACTAGTAGGAGGATTCGGCAAGAAGCAAAATGGCAGAAGTAGATAGGAAGTGTCCAAAGAGGGAATTGACAATTTTTTTTTTGTTTGAAAAATGCATTAATCAATACTCTGATTGTGACTACTTCCACACGTTTCCAAAATGATCGTGACACCTCGTATTTGTAGACATTTCATGATGGACGCTTGACAACTCCGAGAAAATGAAACCGTCGAGACAAGACAAGCACTGAACCACCGCATGTACTGGGCATATGTATGCATGTCCGAGTCCAAGAACAGAAAATGGCAGCAGCAGAGGACGCTGCTGCGCCTGAGGTGATCGTCGTCGGTGCGGGGCCGTCGGGGCTGGCGACGGCGGCGTGCCTGTCGCTGCGCGGCGTGCGCAGCCTGGTTCTGGAGCGCGATGACTGCGTGGGCTCGCTCTGGCGGAAGCGCGCCTACGACCGCCTCACTTTGCAGCTCCACAAGCGCATCAGCGCGCTGCCGCACGCGCCGCACCCCGACGACGCGCCGGCCTACCTGCCCCGCGACCACTTCATCCGCTACCTCGACGCCTACGCGTCGCGCTTCGGCGTCCGCCCGCGCCTCCGCCGCGAGGTCCGGTCGGCGCGCTACGTCGACGACGCGGGGGGAGCAGCTGGGAGGTGGGAGGTGGAGGCCGTCGACCTTGGCACCGGTGATGCCGAGCGTTACGCGGCGAGGTTCCTCGTCGTGGCCACGGGGACGTACGACGAGAAGGTCGTGCCGAAGCTGCCCGGGCTCGAGAGCTTTCCCGGCAAGGTCATGCACTCCAGCGAGTACAAGTCGGCCAAGGGGATGGAGGGGAAATCCGTGCTCGTCGTCGGGTGCGGCAATTCCGGCATGGAGATCGCCCTCGACCTCGCCGAGGCCGGCGCCGTCACCTCCATCGTCGTCCGCGGTGAGGTCAGTACATACTCCGGAGTATAATGGGGCTTTTGCGTTCTGTTTCGCAATAATCGAACAGTTTTGCTTGTACAGTAAACAAGAAAAAAAAATCTCCTCCTAATTACCAGCGATCAACCTCTCTGGTTTATCGACCGTCAATGATTCGCAGCTTCACATCCTGACGAAAGGGATACTGAACCTTGGGGTCAGGCTGGGCATGCACCTGCCGGTCTGGTTGCTCGACAAGCTGGCGCTGTTCCTCTGCTACCTCGTGTTCGGGGACACGTCCAAGCACGGGCTCCGGAGGCCGGCCATGGGGCCCTTCGCCAGGACGCAGCAAACCTCAGTCCTTCCGGTCATCGACGTCGGCACCTACAACAAGATCAAGAGCGGCGAGATTCAGGTGATCAGAGATGACTTCCTCAGTTACAGTCAGCCATATGTTTCAGATGTTGTTACGGGTGACCTAACGGCTCCTTATGTTTTTGTTTGTTCAACGCGATCGTGCATGCAGGTGCTACCGGCCATTAAGAGCGTGCATGGGAACGCCGTCGAGTTCGTCAACGGCAGGCAGTATCCTTTCGACGCCATCGTCTTCGCCACCGGCTACCGGAGTGCGATGGAGCGGTGGCTCCAGGTTCTGTCTCGCCACAAAACTATTAATATCATTCTGTTCAGATTCGTTTCAGAGCAGCAGGCAGGATTATCAAATCGATCAGGGCTTCATCACTAAGCCGCGGGCGAAAAACCTCGCAGGTCGACGACGCGGAGCTGATCGGCGACGACGGGAACGTGCGGCAGCGGCGCCCCAAGGCCAAGAACGGGCTCTATTTCGCCGGGATGTCGGGGAGAGGCATCTACGGCAGCGGCGCCGACGCGGAGTTCATCGCTGACGACATCAGCAAGCTGCTGCGCCCGCAGGCCGAACATGACCACTAGTTGCTGTTGTTTCTAGACGTGGTTGGAGAGCGTGCAGACAGAGGCAACAAGTCCCTTGTGGTTTTTAGCTTTGTTTGGATTTTCTTCTATACTCCGACAGTTCTACTGTGGACAAACAAGTCGATCGACTGGTCGATGATATACACAGTGGGAGACTTGCGTGCTTGATCCACACTGGTACAATATAATGGTCAATGGATATATTGGGGTCTAACTACCGCTCCGTGATTATGCGATGCGTGCTTCCCAAATTCTTCGCGCAACTTGTTTGTATTCTCACCTGCCATGCAACGAACGGGACCTTTTTCAAGGAACCATGAGCAGTTGTTCTGACTTGTCTCATAGAAAGAGTGAAAATACAGTTGCCTAGACCGGATGCATGGCCCTATTTACATTTCAACTTGGGTTTGCAAGTAGGTCTATATCTCAGCAAAAATCATCTACGACTACTGCCGATTCTACAAGGTCGACATCCTGCATAATGATGGCAACTGTTGCACCGTGCAAGCTTTATATATGTTGAAAACGTCTCCTGTTCCGTTATTTCGACAGGTGAGGAGGAGTCGTTGTCTCCGCACTCTGTTTTCTCTTGATCCTCTGCTTGCTTCTCTCGTCCACCACTTCCTTACCGAAGTCATGGTCATAGTTGGCGCAATGTTTGCTACTTTGCTTGCCCAACCTGTTTGTTTCCACCTCCTTCCATACGAGCTTTTGCATATGAGCAGTTAAAAGTCATAATTGAAGAGCTGATTGGAAGAGGCGGTAGAGTGCTCAATCTGAACAATGTGGGATTAGTTGAGTTAATTCTGACTGGTATGTATGGTGGGAGATAAGACAACTGGTCCATGGAGAAAGGGTTCAGGCTCCGCACCGATCGGCTCTGTCTATTGCCAAGATCACAAGGAACTACATGATGGTCAAAGGTAAAAGAACTTGCAACTTCACGCGTGGGATGGAGGAAACCAACTGAGGGGACTCTCATGGTAAATGTTGATGCTGCTTTTGGTTCTGACTCGGGAAGTGGAAGCACAGGAGTGGTACTCAGAGATGCAATGGCAGAAAATTTCTACCTCATGTTGTAGGTGCTACGAGTACCTAGGCTGTGAGTAAGCTTTAGCCTGTTAAGCACATTGGTCCAGCAATAGAGAAAAAGATCATGAGACAGAATACTCTCAACTCTTCGGATGCCAAATGGGTAGTTACCCATTCAGATATATGGGGATCCCAATGCACTTTAGGAAGTTAAGCAATTCAGATTGGAAAGTCATAGAGGAGAAATTTGAGAAAAAAATGAGTAGCTGGAAAGGAAAACTTATGTCAGTTGGTGGTCGTTTAGTTTTAATTAATTCGGTACTAACAAGCCTTGTCATGTTTATGTTATCTTTTTTTGAGGTCCCTAGGAGAGTCCTTGAAAAATTGGATTACTATATATCAAGATTTTTTGGGCAAGGGAAGAGACATAAAAAGAAATATAGACTTGCTAGATGGAACATCCTATGCCAACCCAAAGAATTGGAGGGGAGGGGGAGGGGGGGGTTAGGGATTCAGAATATTGATGTTCAAAATCAATGCTTGCTAAGTAAATGGCTATTCAAACTCATCAATGAGGATGATTATGGCAACAGATGCTAAGAAAGAAATATCTTCGAAACCAAACTATAACACAAGTAGAGCGAAAACCGGGAGACTCACATTTCTGGGCAGGCTTAATGAAAGTTAAAAGTACCTTCTTAAATCTTGAAGGCTTTGTTTTAAACAATGGCCAGCAAATCAGATTTTAGGAAGATAAGTGGATCGGTAATGCAACCTTAAGGGAGCAATATCCGTCTTTGTTCAACATTGTTAGGAACAAGCATGCAACAGTTGCTAATGTCTTTAGTACTGTACCTTTAAACATTTCTTTTAGAAGAACGTTGTATGGTCAGAATTTAAACTATTGGCATAACCTTGTTCTCCATATTTCTCATGTTCAACTTTCAGACACTAAAGACCTGTTTCGGTGGAGTCTCACACCAATTAGAGTCTTTAATGTGCAATCTATGTATAAAGCAATGTTGAATAACGGAAAAGTGATCTATAACAAAAAACTATGAAACATGAAAGCACCTCTGAAAATCAAGACTTTTATGTGGTACTTGCATAAACAAGTAGTCCTAACAAAGGACAATCTCGCTAGGCGTAATTGGCATGGTAGTAAGAAATGTTGTTTTTGTTCTAAGGACGAAACTATTCAACACTTATTTATTGATTGCCATTATGCTAAAGTTTTATGGAGACTTGTTTACTTTTGTTTTGATTTAAAACCTCCTCATAATATAGCACATATGTTTGGCGAATGGATGAATGGTATAGGTGCAAAGTTAAAAAAAACAACTACTTGTTGGGGTCGCAGCTTTATGTTGGGCTATCTGGTTAAGTAGGAATGATATTATTTTTGACAATGCACCTATGATGACATATATGTAGGTACTCTTCAGAGAGATTCACTGGCTGCGGTTCTGGTCACAACTGCAAAGGAGTAGTGACGACAAAAGTATGATGGTAGATGCATGCCGGTGTTTGGAGGTGGTGGCAATGGAGTTTTATGCACAATATGGATAGAGATTTACAAATAGACTTTGTTATTAGTTGTATCATCTAGTTTGTAATGTGTGCGTCACTTTTTAATTATAACAGACGGAAGTGCTGCAACTCTGTAAAAGACGGCTGTAACCTCATTGTGAGGCCAAGGCTGAGATGATACCCATTATCTAAAAAAGAAAAGGAGACTCAACCATCATTTCTCACCACCACTTGAGACAATAAGACTCTATTTGGACCATTCATCCTGCGTATCAGTGTAGATGTGTTTGATAAATAGGATGAATAATTGGGAATTCGAGATAGACCATCCATCTCAAGTGGTGGTGGCGCGGATCTATGTATCATGATGCCAAGCTCCACCCAAAAATAGTGGTGTCAAAAAGAAAAAAAGCTCCACCCAAAAATCGAGACTTGTTGTTTTTTAATTAATTTGCATGGTCTGCGTAAAGCAAAGGACGGTCCATGGGCTTGTAGCAGATTGGAGCAAAAGACCACATGAAGGCCCAGTGAAAATGGGCCAACGTATTCTAACAAAAAATGGGCCAATGTATTAATCGGTAAAGGGGCGGGAAAACGGCCAGCACGGCAGCACCCCTCGTCTGCCGTCGACCTCGGTGACAGGCCTATGCGCTCCCCAACAATCGCGGCATGGCGCCGCCCAAATAGCCGCCTCCCTCCTCCACTGTTCGGCGCCGCCGCCTCCAATAAACTCATTCATCTCTCCACACCCACCGCCTTCATGCCCCTTCGCCTGCAAGACAAACCCCGGTCAACACTGCGGGGCGCGGCCACGCGGGCAACCACCCGGCCACCTTCAACATGCTCCTCGACCCTGCCCTGCTCGCCCGGTGCGGTCTCCGTGCCGCCTTCGCAGGCATTCGCAGGCTTGGTCCCGTTCTGGTTTCTGGCGCCCCGATGCATCCGCCTTCGACGTGGTTTCCCACTGACTGGCTTTGGCGCCCCGCGGGCGC
>LAPY01000067.1:27888-43541 GCA_000970635.1 Eragrostis tef
TGACGGCCGTGTCCGTGAAGGGGTCGAGGACGGGGTGGCAGCCAATGAGCCACAACTGGGGCGCCAACTGGCAGAACGGCGCCAAGCTCGACGGCCAGGCGCTGTCGTTTCAGGTCACCACCAGCGACGGCCGCTCCGTCACCAGCAACAACGTCGTGCCCTTCGGCTGGCAGTTCGGCCAGACCTTCTCCGGCAGCCAGTTCTAGCTTGCCGGCCGGCCACCGGCGTAAGCTCAGTCACGATGACCAGCGAGTGTGCGTCGCCGGAGGAGGGCTCTGTTTTGGAGCAGCTCTCTCGGGAGCGGCAAGGTCTCTACTGCTGTGGTGTTTGTGTACTTCTGACTTTACGTTTTTGCGCCTGCAAGGCGTACGCCTTCGCCAGCCGCCGAAGATGGGGTTTAGGGCGTTTTTAATCTCCGTAGGCGTGCTTTGCGGGATGCCTGATTAATCGACGGGTCTGATGCCTGGCTGTGGTGATGAGCAGGAAATAGTAGCTGATCACCCGCCGTGTACCACTTAATTGCATCTATGCTTGCTTGAATTAATGCAGCTTGTTTGGGAATTTTTGCCATGGTGGAGATGTTTCTGGCCAGCTTAGCTGAAATTCTCGTCTCCTTCGATTGAAATGGTTTCGTACTCACTACTGGGTATGCATACTGCAATACTTGTCTGGTCGTCATTTACGGAATTTTCCAGTTTTACCTTGAGATCATGATAGGATCGTAGATTTGAAGGTTTGAAATACACTTTTATTGCTTCCCTAGCAGACTCACAAATGCCAAATTATCAACAACACTTGTTCCTCACGGACACAAAAACAAATAAATTACACTTGCTTACTTATCAAAGTTACCATAAACCGAAGCACTAGCAGTCAAGAGATCACAGAATCAAATTTCTAGGAACAAGTAAATAAACCAATAGAACTTGTAGTTATATCAAGGGCCAATTTGCTACAGCACACTAGAAAGGTGTGGTTTTTGGCACAACACACTTCAAATCTCGTATTTAGCTGTGGCACACTTCAAAAGTATGGTAATTTAGGTACAGCACACTAAACAAAGGAAATGTATTTTTTTCAACTTTTTTATCTCATTGCACGAAACTCATTACAACTTGAAACTTTTTACAGTGATACAACGTTATATTCTCTGCCCATGTGTTTTCTTTTAGATTTTTTCATGATTGTTTAAATCACTTTTCATTGAGGATAATTTTTGTTGTGTAAAACAAAGTATGTGAAAAATAAAGAAAATATTCACAAAAAATTACATGGTTAGAGAATGCAACGGTGTATCATCATGCAAAGTGTCAAATTGTAATGTGTTTTGTACAATGAGATAAAAAAGTTGAAGAAAACACTTTTTTCTTGTTTAGTGTGTTGCACTTAAATTACCACACTTTTGAAGTGTGCCACAGATAAATAGAAGAGTTGGAGTGTGCTGTGGCCAAAGCCACACCTTTTTAGTGTGTTGTAGCAAATTTTTCCTTATATCAATGGGACACGGGCCAGGCACGGGCGCATCTGCTGGTTATTTGTTCGTCATTGGATTGGCCTTGCACATCGTGCTCCAGCAGCTGTGGTTAGGGCTTGCTTTTGTCGCGTTTATGATTTTTATTCATGTAATTCATATACACTATCAGCTGAGAATGCATCGCAGCAACTCTCAGAGAAACCTATTAATTAAATAAAGAAAATCCACATTCGCAGCTTGTAGCTGCAGTGTGTGAAGTAAGCCGAACCTGCATGCTAGCTGCGTAAATTACCGTGGCGGTAAGTTTTATTGCGACGATATGGAGGTATAAATAACCATTTGATTGTGGACTACATCTTTCAGTAATCAGCCTCACTTGACTTTTAGCATCTCTCTGCAATGTGTACATGTGCAGGAGATTACGTTGCGCAGGCCCCTTGTTCTTCGCTGCCAGATCGAATATTTAATGGTTCAACCGCCCGTGCGAAATCTGATGAATGCAGAGAATCCTCTGAGCCATAAGATTGCATAGCCATACGTTAGTGATATTAAAATGATCCTGCAAACTCCTCTTGATTAGCCATTCTTTCCAGAGGTATCAGATCTTAAGATACCTTGTCACTGACATGACAGAAATGCATCGGAGAATGCGTGCAAGTGAGCCGAAGAGAAATGAAACATTTGGTGGGCCAGATAAATTGGTTGCCATGCAAGATAGGCTGCACAATCAATTTATTTTGACCCACAATAATTTTTATAAAATAGCCTTTTTCAAAAAGGTTTTTTACATATAGATTTTAGAAAAAACATGTCCAGAAATGCGCCGTCGCATTTGGCGCTCAGGTTTAACATCTGAGCGCCGCTTAAATTGTCGCTCATCGTAGCCACGTCAGCTGGCCAGCAGACACACATTTTGCCGAGCTGGCTGGAGGTGAGCGCCCGAAGATTTGGCGTGCAGGTGAGCGCCGCATCTGCTGGCGGGCAGCCTGGACCCTCCTTCTTCCCCACCGGCCCGACTTCCTTCTCTCCCTCACTCCTCGCTCCTATTCGTAAGGAGTAGGACAGAGGTGACTGCTCCGGTTCTCTCTCCTCTCTCCCATCTGCTCCTCCTCCGCCCCGAGGTGGATCGACGACGACCAGATCGGCCCTACCCCTACTGGATCTGGATCGATGGCGGTCAGATCTTCACGGCCGCGACGGACACCCGCGTCACCCTGGGCGGCGAGCACTGGCGGCGCGTATGAGCAGCAGGGCGACGGCTGCGACGATACGGTCCGTCCCGCGGCTCTCGGCGGCATTGCGACGCCCGCGAACACGAGGCGTCTCCATGGAGACGGCCAACCGTAACCGCCGCGGCTCCAAGCTGCGACGCCTCCATCCATCACCTGTGCGTCGTCAGCGTGCCCTACGATTCGTCCTCCTGTCAACCGCGGAGTCGTCGTGTCGTTGGAGTGCGGCTGCCAACCGCGGCGACGAAGACTCTCATGGGACAGGGTAAGCTAATCTCCTTTCTCTCTATTCATCTCCTTCCTGGTTCAATATTCTGCTTAGTCTGGATAGTCGACTTATTCGATTAAGATTTGTGCCATATGCATCCTGCCTTGCAGCTATTGACGATAGATCCAGGTATAAGTTTAGGATTTCAGATAATATTACCCAGCATTGGTACTTGCAACTTTGCAACTTGCCAGACATATATTGATGCAATTCCTTACACTTCAGTATGCAGATGAGTTTGTACATACTGCTTTACATATTCTGCCGGTGCAGTAATCCAAGCACACAATGATAAAACAGGAGCAAGCTAGCATCAGCTATTCAGGTGCATGAGTATAAAATAATGTCTTCAATTTTTCCTTTGTGTTTCCTTGCATGTTGAATAGAACTGTACTGTCTTGAGAAGCAGGCCTCTATCAAATAATTCAATACCCTGGTATAGTGATTAGCATGGGCAATGATATTAGGCTTCTGAAGAATAGGATTACAGATTACCAAGCTACCACATGCATTCTCAGAATCTGAAGCCAAAGTCAGTCTACAGCTTAATCGTTCTATAAGTGAAAAGGGTTTACTTAATCTTCTGATTGGTGGAAACTTGTAATATATGGTTGAACACTTAGAGGTCTTCATTCAATATCCTGCTTCTGACTGTTGACTCTTGATCATGATGTAAAGTTGTAGTTCCTAGGTCCCAATTTACTTATGCTGAAAATTTTTACTGTGTACTGTGGTCTTTGGATGTATAGAAATATGCTGGCAGCATGACATATGCGTTACTTGCACCGAAAATGGGTTCAGGACCTGATGCTTTACGCTGCAAAAACATTCTTTTTTTAGACTCTGCAAAAACATTCTGATAATCATGGTAGTTTGTGGGTGATCTTTCTTCCCATGCCAGTTTGTTTATAGTTGGCTTATTCTTAGTATGCCATGGGACTATTAATTCAGCTATAACTAGTAGGATTTCTTCCTTGTCTGTAGTTCATTCACCTAGCTAAACTAGCTGTATTTACTTCCCATGCCAGTACATCATTTCATCAATCTTTTTTTTACATGTTAAGCATCAGGTAGGATTAATGCAGGCTTGCTTTATTTACTTCAGCTATTATGATGATTTATATTTTCAATCCATGTTTTCAATGGCCATAATCTAGCTGCATGCTCAATTAACAATAATTTTTGTTCTCATTTCGTGCAGAAAAATGAAGCAAATGGTTGGAGGGACAAAGTCAAGTATGGGACAATAGTGTATTCCAAGTCTGTTGGACTAGCCATAATCTGCGTTGAACAATTTTAGTTGTACATTATCGGTCCTTGCATTTGCCCTTGTTTGTTTTAAGGATTCTTGCAATGGTTCATGTTGATTAAAGAGGGCCATGTTCGTAACTAATTTTAGACGCGTGCTCAGCATCGTGTTGGTTCTAAGACAAGCAGCAACACTACCAGAACCGGAGAGAAACAAGGACAGGGAAAGCAATAATAAAAGATTCGTGTTCTGTCCAAAGAGCAGCTCATAGCACGGAACCAGAGCAAGTAACAATAAAATAATACCAAGCATGGAAACTCCCAGGGCGCCAAATGCCTGGGCGCTCAGCTGTTCAGGATGGGCGCCAAAGGGCTTGGCGCCCACATTGACAGGTCAGCACTCAGATACGTTCTTCTCTGCTGACGTGGCCAGGGTGAGCATGCTTGCGACGCTCACATGTTGGACCTGAGCGCCAAATGTTACGGCGTCTAGACATGTTTTTTTTAAAGGTTTATATGTAAAAACTTTTACGAAAAAGGCTATTTTGTAAAAATTACACCATATCTTGACCGATTTGGTTGCCACTGGGCTAGTTGCCTGGAAGATAGGCCGCACAATTGGGCCTAGAGAGTAAATGGGTTCGTGGCAGGCCTAATAACGGCTGGATTCACAATGCATCCTTCTGTCTCTTTCCTGACTATCTTCTCGATTTCCCAGAGTTCCCGGCCAGTTACAGACAATCTTGTGACTATTAATGGAGAAGTTTCACCAACTCTTGTCTGAGTTGATTGGTTAACGATCCATGCATTTTGTCAGCCATTGTTAACTCGTGAACAATTTAACTCAGGTCACTGTCTACGACACCACGTAAGCTCATCAGCTAGCTTGTTCTATCTGTTGATTCATGCAACCATCTGCAGTCGAGCACTCGCTATGGCTAGCTAGCTAGGGAACAATTGATCGGAACCTACCCACTTGCACCGTTAGAATCCAGTCCCCAATATATTTTGAGTCCCATAACGACAAGCATTTGCGTTAACCATGCACCTAATCGCCACTCAGTGTTTCAAAGTATTATTATGGAGCAGCGCATTAGCATAAAAAAATGCCTTCATTCGATCAGATAGACAGATTAGGTAGAGGAAAAATAAGGCATTCACTACCTTTCTCTATGTTTTTGTAGATGGGACCCACGCACATTCTACTGTAGTACTGTAGCAATGGTGATTTTTGCGTTAGTCTCGCTCTCGCAGACTCGCAGTCTCTCGAAGCGACGGCTCCCCATCCCCGCTTTCTGTCGAAAAAGAGGGACTGCTCCCCATCGCCATGGCCTGCTGCATCGTTAGGCGCCAGCTTTACTTGATTTGCTGCCGTTGCGAGCCGATTCATCGGCTACCGCCAGTCGGCCCCGTCCCCCCCTCACTTGTACTCTATATTCACATATTAAATAATGTTAAACCAGCAGGTGATGGTATCAAGTTCAAGATCACGTTGAGAAATTCACACAAGCTACCGGCCGGCCTAAAATGTACTCCGTATATTGTTAGAACGTAGGAATCGAACAACATATTCGGGTATCAATTTTGAAAAAAAAATCAACGCAATTGGACTATGTATTCTTTGATTGATAAAGTATTTGAGTTGATACGCGGCCCCTTCGGGTATTAATTTAAATAGAACATGTATGTACAACATTAATATAATAATCTTGCAGTTAGCTAGTCGTATGTAACTCATAACGGAATAAAAAGTGACACACATACACGTAGGCAGCCACTTTAGTGTGCGACATACCAAACTTTGCGTCGACACATGGGTGGTCCGAGTTCCAAGCTTAGATTTTTGCTTGCTTTTAACTAGTTTAGGTACATATGCTGAATAACTAATATATTCTGTTTAGCTTTTCTTAGGTCAAAAATTGCTGCGCTTAATCTGTTCATCATGTTGGCTAGTAGTGCCTGCTTGATCACTGACAAATAAGCTTGTAAACAAATATGTAGAAACTGGTTCCGGGGAATTCATAACGGCATAATGTCGTAACTGCACGACCTTTTTATTTCCACAGGTAATGATGATCGATCTTGCATGCACGAAGTGCATACTGTAAGCGAATGTGATTGGCTAGCTAGCTAGCAATAGCTTCCAACACTATATAGAGAATATCATGCAAAGTTGCATATATCTAGCTGTTGCGCGTTTGTACCATATGGCAGCTGGAGATAAAAGTATAATATGAAAGAAATGTTTACCGAATTGTCGGAATTAAAGCAACTTTTCGTACTCGCAAAGAGGTGACTGACTAGCAACCAGAAAAGAAAAAATTATTGACCGCAGGATTGAACAGAACATAATGACATATGATCAAATCCTTAATAACATTGGCTGCTCAGATAATTTCTTTAGCATGGATCCATAATTAGCCATAATTATTATTTTGTGAAACAGCCCTGTTGGAGTAAAAGAAGCTAACATCAGATGCATTAGTTTTCTTCCATAATCATAATGGCATGCGCTAAAAGTGAATAACCCATTGAATGAAACATGTGTTCAATAGAATAAAATCAAAGTTTGCCAAAATGATTGTTGTATGTTGCTAGTATTGTTATTGGCATCATTCCTTCCATCCAAGTAATATAATGTTGATAGATAGGAGGCTCAATTTCTCCTAACTTTTTCAGATCGATCAATATAACTATGTACTATAGTAGGACTAAAAGGTAGACAGGCATCAAGTTATCTTACCTTCCAAAGCAGTAATGACATATAATAGGCTTAACCTAATAAAATCATCTATATATATTTGCAACAGATGACCCATATGGTGGGGTGGTCATGCTTTCACATTATGAAGTGACAAACAAATGTAGACTGTTATTCCTGTGTCATTGTTATGGCCCTTTCCTTCAGAAATCTCCTAGCAACTTTAGTATCCTCTTTTTCGTCATTGATCCGGTCATCCAAATACTGTAGGTTTCCGCTAAACCGATAACATTGTGCCAAAATGATCCGTAACGTGGCACGCTGGCACACAGAGTTAGGGAATCTAAATGAAATTGTTGAGTAGGCTTGGCATGCAACAAATACTAGAGAATGATCTAATTAATCATAGGTAAACTTCTACATGTTATCTATTTTAAACTAAGAGGGAAATGCAGTGCATTACCTAATTTTAGCAAAAGATTAATTGTTCATACCAGAAATGCTTCTTTGATTCTAGCTTTCTACTACGTGCGCTCACCTTACAACTTAACAATGAAACGCCAATCTGCATAGTATATTAGTGTGCAAACCAAATCATGACACTATGCATGAGATCCTCAAGGGAGCTAGGCACATAAACAATTACAAAAGCCACTGATACAACCCCCTTTATTCCGTTAACTAGCTAATCTGTGTTTCGTGTAGCATAACGATACAAAACACAAAAGTTGCATGACATGTCTCCCTATCGGGCTAGCACTAAACTTGTACTAAAGAGTAGAAGCTAGAACTGATTAAATAACTGATCAGGCTACATCATATCAGCTAACTAAAAACAACTCGAGGTCTCTGCCAAACTTTCCCTTGACATCTGGCGGTCGCACTCATGGATGGCCTTTTTTGTCCTAATAGAGATCAGATTCCATCTCTTATAGTTTGTTTTTTCGTGCTGTGTTTTAGTTATTTTTAAAATGCTGAAGCCTTTCCAAGGTCAACAATTGCTGCTACGGCTTGTGTTAGTGACTGATCACCAATCGTCCCAGTGCCTTTTCTGCAATTAAAAGTTCAGATTGACAATTTATTAAACAGCAAAGTGGGAGTTATGCTTATGATCGATGCGATTATTCGCTTGGGACCTGCATTAATATTGGCAAGCCTTGCATGTATGATGCTGAATAATTAGTAAGCTAGCTACGGCTACGTCATGATTTTACTCGATAGCTACTCTACAAGTGACGAAGTATAATGTCAATGATGCTTTGTAACTAGTTAAAGTTTAGTAAGCCTGTTCGATCTTCCAGTGGGGTCATGCATGGATCAAGGGGCAAAAGTTGAAATAAATGTAAAATAAGCACATCTATCGGCCCATAGGTATAAGCTAGCTGATTAGGCCCTTTCTTCGTTGGGAGTGTACTAGCTAGTGTCCTATATCGGACAACTAACATGACTCACTTTTCAACCCGTAGTACCCCTAAACCAAACTTTTATGCATATGAATGTACTAATTAACTCCCGAAGATTCGTAGTCGACATGAATAGAGCTTATAAGCTTGTTACGTTTTGTATATGCCAAACTTGCAAGATCCTGCAGCATGTTTGGCTGCAGCGCTTAACTACGCATGCCACAACATGATTACTTAGGCATACGTATATAGCGCCACAACAAAATCTTAGTAGCAGAAGCGCGACAAAAATTCAGGAAGTGCGACAAAAATTCAGGATAGCAATGTCACACACTTGGGCTTAGTTTCTTGGCGCACGCGTATCGAACCTTTACGTACGTGCGTGACGCAACGCAAGGCAACGGCCGGGCGCGAGGACGGCGTGGCGCAACGGCCGGGCTGAGCCAGCAGCCTCCCCGACGGAAGCAGCAGCTGCAACAACCAATTGCAACCTATCTGATGCTAACAGCTCTAACGACGAAGAATGCAAGCAACTGGCTTGCTTCTTTGATCGATCGTTGCATGCATATACGTGCGTGCTTCTCCAATGCCAGACATGCTGCATATCCTGTGTGCCGCACACCTGCACCTCATGAGATCTTTTGAAGATAGACGCTCAGGTACACGCACGAACGACACATGCAGGTCTCGATCATGTGAATGAGCAAACGCAGGTAGCCTGGCCTGGGCCATGGCTGGAAGTAGTCGCTGCTGATGAGGATCATCGTCAGATCAGGAGGCCAGCCAAGACACAGCAACAGCTGCATGCAACGGCTTTACTTGCTCCCCGGACTGTGAACTGAATCCTGATGAGACCCTGCAAGCTCGCGTCACAGGAGATACGCATCTCATCGCAGGAGACGTGCGTGCCAGCGCATGCCATGCAGTGCCCCCCGACTCCAGGCATGCCTCCCTCCGTGCCGAGCGACGCAACGCCGCCTGGGATAGTTGCCCACAAATGTCTTGCTCCAGACACATCAACAATCGGCATGTGTATTCCCTTTGCCGAGAAAATATTGTAGCAACTATCCAACGATTTGCTCGAAGTTTTGGTTCGTTTTGAGTAAATTTCCTCTGAAGTTTTTTTTACATATTTTTCAAACACACGCACTTGTTTCTTGTCGTTCTATCATGCGATGAATTAGATGGGATGTGCCATTTTTCGTGCGTACTCTATAGACAGCCATGTCTTGACTAGAACTATATGGCACCTTTACTTACAAAACTCGATATGCATACATGGAAAACTGCATTGCTTGTATGAACTGGATATTCAAACACGCAGACACAGTGCCCTTTTATGACGGATGGCCGTTAGAGATCCATTCCTCTCATATGTGTTTGCCATTTATTGGTCACTCCAGCTCATATGCCGTCCATCTGCTGACCCATCACTATGCAACAATTTTCTGTTGGTTGGAGCATGGTGTGACTCAAGCAAAAAACCTGGTTTTAATTTGCTCCCCTCTCACGCACACACGTATACAGTTATGTATGCTTGTCAGAAACGGACTGCCCCCTTGGGCATCAGAGTGAGTGAGATCGATCATCACCTCGCTTTCTGTTAGGTCTCCGTCATCAAATGCAAAAAGGACAGCCTTTACACGAACGTACCTCTTCCGTATATATATATATATATACAATCTCTCCGTATACACAGCTGGACATATACGGATCGATGTAGTACGTACGATGCATTTTACTTGGACGATTTGGTATACTACTACGCCTCAAAAGGCTGCAGGAAGAGTACAAAACCCTACTACCTGCCTGCTCCCTTGGAAACAGGCTTTCAGTTTGAGCTCAAGGCCGTCCAGTGGGTCACAAGCACGCGTCATGTGACTGTACAGCTATAAACAACCGCACGGCTTTCCTCTCCGTGTCTCCGAACTGGGCGTACCACGTTGCAATTAGTACGTACTGCCGAGGGTACGAAAGTACGGTGCATCTGATGTACATGTAAGTATATAATGTTTTTTTGCAGGAAAAATCAAAGATGCAAGTACACGATGTTTATCTTCCTCGAGAGAAGGTGAAGTGCTTTTGCAGTGCGTTGTGCGTTGAAAACTTGAAATGAAGGCACGTACTAGTACGTGCAATCGGTGCCGTGCATGCATGCATGATCTTTCACATTGAACGAGCTGACTGGCGCTTCTGATTGCAGCTGCGATCCTGTCGTCGATCTCGGCGCCAGTCCACGCACGTACGGCCGAGATCGGTGCACGGGTGTGCTGTGAATGCGATCAGCGCTGCAGCAGCCCAGCCGGCCGTGCGTGTGTCGTCTACCTCTCGCCGTATCCCTTCGACTTCGTTTCGCCTCGGTACAGCAAGCTCTGTGTTCACCTGCTTGGCTGCTTGTAAGGAGAGTACTGTGCATCATGTACTGTGGTCAATGACTCAATGAACTGAAGTGAACTCATCCACCGGGTAGATGATGTGAAGCTACCTGCAACAGTTAGTGGATTAACTGGTTAGTACTAGTAGGGGTACAATTAAACGACTGTGAGAAGAAACTGTATTTGCTGGAAGAGAAGCCCTTGAAAATTGCTCCACATCATTGTATCAAGAAGAAAATATGATTTGAAATAGAAAGGAGAAATCGCCTGAGAACGCTAAAACTCTGCTGCAGTTCGAGCAAACTTTAACATGACACCAAAGGTGTCTCTAGTCATATATTAAATCGTTCCACAACAATTTTGCTATAAACAACTTGTAAAACCGCCCACGTTTTCTTTTCTGACTTTTCCCATCAAAGTCTGAATAAGAAACAAAATAGTACTGCCTGTTACTACATTTCAGCTCATGCCGGCATCACTTTCTGTTTTCCGAAAACGTGCATGATGCCCCTACGTGCCCTTGACAAGATTTGCAGGGAATCCGATGCAAAGGGCGTGCACGGGACGCACACATCACACTGTTTGTTTGTTGTTGGGTTGTTTGGCCCCCCACCATCCGTCAGGGGCCCCGGACTCACTCACTCCAAAAAGGAATCCGTTTCTCGCACATCTTTGCTTCCTGGGAGGAGGAATTGCCGCTGCATGTTGCATTACATGGTCCAGCTTGGAATGATACGCAGCTAGAGATTGTGGATGCACGTCTCCATCCAACACAACAGACACTCCCTTTGCCTCACATACCCCCACATACATGATCTGCCCCATGAAATGTTTGCGGATTCGATTCTCGTAGATTTGTTTCCGCTTGCCTGTGGTGTGCTTGAACTTGAAGAAGCACAAACCATCATCTTTGATAAGCCACACCTAATAGCTAGAGAACTAGCTGACATGTTTTTCATGCTTGATTGGTGCCATGAATTTGAATAGCACCAGGAATCAAGACTTGATCAAATGCTAATATCGTGCTTGGTCAATCAACCGAGCTAGTCAAGTCCATATTTCGCCGGAGTAAATTAATTATAATCCAAGTACTCAAGTTGATCCATCCGAGAACAAACGCTGCTTTAAGATATAATCCGTGTCCTCATCATTCAAATCTTAAGTCGTTCTTTGATGCTCCTACTAACTAACTCATTGCGTACGTGGGGATTAGACCACGCCACACATACTTAAATCCTATGGTTTCCTTCAAATACTCAGTTTTCAACTGCCGAAATGCTGGGGATTCTCAACATTCAGACTAGATACATGCACGGACGATGGATAACAATCAACCGGTTGAACATTTGCTATCAAATAATGGACTGTTTCGTTTGATAATTATTAATTAAGCCTCTTAAAGATACATATAGCAAGGAACTTATTCTTTGTTTGAACCTGGAGAATATTTAGTTAGTACTTTGAACGGAATAATATATTTCAGGTGATCAGTAGTGGATTGCTCATTAGCTGCCGGCCGGCGCCGTATAGCACCAAGCATAGGACGGTACTGGCTACATGCATTCCATGTGACCCACCTCAACCACCTCGTCCAAAATGTAAAAATGCAAGATTCTTCTCTCAGCAATGAAAAGTTCAGTAGGCTGAATTAAGAAGAACGGTTACTAGTTGAGCCTGCTGACAAGCATGTCAAAAGATCGCTTTCGGGAAAACATCATGCAAGTAACTCTGAATATTTATCATTCGTTCAAAGAAAAAACTCTGAATATTTCTCCGAAATAGTTCAAATTTAACAATCGACGTCTAAGACAATGACTGTAAGTCTAAGATGCTAAGATAGCAATTAAACCACGAGATATTTGGATATCAGATTTTTGTATCACACCCTTATGGTTTTGTTCAAAATTGAGAGTGATTCCTGAAAATTTCCGGAGCGACTTCTCTTCAAATAAAGGTACGAGTTTTCCAGGCACTAGAGCAAATCGAAGTCAAGGTCTAGCCAAGTGGAGCAACATATTTTACACTCTATACCAAAGATAAATAAGATGGAGTTCACGCGTGCACAACAATGAGTTTTTAACTTACCCCGTCGGTGGTGCATGCACAAGAACATCCATGGCACATGGCTCCAATTTTTCCTGACAGTGATGTAACATTTTGAACTTATCTTGGCCTCTTCGTCTCACCAAGAAACAAATTGAAAGATTGGATTAGGTAAGGAGATATTCCACGTGTGCAAGCATCTCTGCAGTTCGTTAGTTGAATTGTTGAAGCCTGAATGAGAAACAAAATCAACAATTTTGACCTCCTGATTGAACAACTAACCATGTCAAACTAACCATGTCAAGCTGATAGATTATAGTTGTACCAGTGTGGATGTGATTCCGAATTCAGGAGGTAGCAGCCTTTTTCAGCCGGCGTGCCGTTGCAGTCTTGGGCAAGAATTCGCAACAAACTTAGTCATACATACTCCAGTGTCTAAGTCTTTAAAACTTTCAAACTATGGAATTGATTACTTTCTTAACTCAAATAACTTTCCAGTTCCTTGAACTCTTCCCAGCTAAAACAAACTGAAAGTAAACAGCGAGCTACCACTCTGTTATATATAATCATCATAAGTCTGCTCCAATCCCTGCCCCCAGAAATGATACCTACACTATTTTATCAAAAGGCCTATCATGTGTTCCATGGCATATATCCCACCTGAAATGGCAAAGTTTTGCAACGAAAGAAAACTCCTCACGAACCTCAGATAATTATTCTGCAGGTAGAACTTTAATGTTCTTCAGAATTGACACCTTTTGGGCTCAGGTCTTCAGGCACTAACTCAGTTGAACTGTAGTAGGTGTAGCCACATCACTCCTTTTTGTTCCAGAAATAAGGAGGTGGATGGTATATTCGTGCATCTGGTTTGTACACAGTCAAAGCTTTCACATAGTAGACCTGTTCCTCGTTTCAACCAAACAGTTATCAGTTAGTTTAGTTAGGATGCAATAATTTGCTACCTGTCATAGCCAAGACTTTCACCACAAGATGGATAAGTTAAGATGTTATTTGCGGGGGTAAAAGTTTTATGTTTTTATCTCCACATCACCATGTCATCTCAAACATAACCCGATCCTCACCAAAGACTGAGTGGTTGAACATGACCGCTTCATGGCTTTATCCATTCATCAGCAACGAAATGGGCTTCCTGTCGTATTGAAAAGCAGCGGAACAGACTGAAAAATTTCTTTTTTGAACCATGACAGACTCAACATATACCGGAACTGGTTTGCGTCTAGCTGAACACATACATACGTAAGTGGATGCCCAACAACTCCAGTCAAACTTCGCCGGAACTGCTGGTAATGGACACCGGATCAGTTGTAACGATGTTTAGTTGCGATTGGCTGATCAATGCTGCAACTAATCTATGTAGCTTTCCTCACATCACTCTGATAACAACAGTCTTACAGCAATGTGAACTTTTGACATGGTATTTCTACTTCTTTTCGTCAAGCAGTGGTCGGTGAGCGAGCCGCAAAAGCACTTGTGAGTTGTGAGCAACAGCAGTTTCGTTCGGTTGCAGGAAAGCAGCAGCGCTGCAATGCGAGGCGAGCTCCATCCAGGCCAATGCCATGATGCGCGCAACAGTCCAACGAAACTCCCCACAAAACCAGGGACTGCCACAGAGATATGGAAATGTTCTTATTGTGGACCCCCAGCCCCAGGAAGAGGAGGACCGCAGGGCAGGGAAGTTTCACGAGGGTTTGTGACGAAAATGACCTGTGTCTCTCGTTCGGTGAATTAAGTCGCCAGATAAGGACGTTGTTGATGTCAGGAATGTTCTTGTTGATCGATGCAACAAGAAGGCGATGAACACAGTCACATTTGTTGCAACGATCGGATCAAACGAGCAGCCAGCCGCACTCCTTGTGCGCGGTTCAGCTTAGTAAACTGAGTGCGCCTTTGTTTTTGCTGGCCTTTTGCCGACCTGAAGAAAGCACAGTGACAACGGATTGCAAAACATGCTGCGCGTGAACCAAACAAATCACAGCAGGTGGAAGTCGCTGCAAGTTTGCATCTTGCAACAGTCTGTACTTGCGACGGGGATTAGTCCCTTGTTTTTTTTTAAGAAAGATTAATCCCTTGTTTTTCTTCATGTTCTTCATACAAAGGGAACTGAAGAAAAAAAGGGCAAAAGGAAAAACAGAAAGAAAACAGGTGGAAAAAATAAAACAGAACAGAACGGAGCAGAGCATGTAAAGAAGAGACACGGTAAAAGAGGCAGAGTATCTGATCTGCGTTTGCCTTGCAGTTTTATGTTACAGGTTGTTTCTTCTTCCACCTGAGAATAATCTCTCTCTCATCTAACCTTCTTTTTGGTTGCGACGCCCAAGCAGCAGCAGAGCAAAACTGAGGTGCGGTAGCAATGTCACATCCCCACACCCACACGGATCATCTCCTCTTCACTTGTCCTAGTCACGTTCTCGATTAACTCTAATCAACTAAGCTAAGCACGGGTTCATCTTAACCACCGGGGCTCTCATCTTTGACCGCCTCCTGTACACCTACACCGATGCTCCTCCGATCACGCCGCGCCGACGCCGAGGAAGTCGAAGAAGGGCAGCGCCGGCTTGTCGCCGGCGTCGCGGGACGCCGCCTCCCGGTGGCGCGCCGGCGACGGCGCGGAGAACGCGGAGCGCGCGCTCGGCGCGAACACGGCCGGCGCCGGCGCGGTGGCGCGCGGGACCACGTCGTAGCCTGCGGTGGACGAGAAAACAGAGAGATCGTGTCAGCGACGAGACCATGAACGCAAACCATGCAGCGACGAGGATGACGAGGACGCGTTACGTACTCTGGTAGAAGCAGGGGACGGCGGCGGCGCCGGCGGAGCCGAGGGAGAGGTCGGTGGTGCAGGTGGACTCGTCGGACTCGGCGCCGCCGCTGTACGCGCGCATCGCCTCCTCCTC
>LAPY01000067.1:67001-80058 GCA_000970635.1 Eragrostis tef
CCGCCGTTCCACGGCGGCGGCGGCGGCGTTCCCCTGGACGCAGCGGCGACGGATGCCTCTCGCGCGTACAGCGGCGGCGGCGACTCCGACGAGTCCGCGTCGACCTGCACCACCGACCTCTCGCTCGGCTCCGCCGGCGCCCCTGTCCCCTGCTTCTACCAGAGACAGAGTACGTGCGAGTCCTCGTCCCTGCATGCTATAGCCTCATGTCATGACCTGGTCACTGACGTGCTCTCTGCTCGTCTGTTCGCGCCGCAGGCTACGACATGGCCCCGCGCGCCACCGCGCCAGCGCCCGTCGCGTTCACGCCGAGCGCGCGCTCACCGTTCTCCGCTCCGTCCCCGGCGCGCCACCGAGCAGCGGCCTCCGACGACAAGCTCACGCTGCCCTTCATCGATTTCCTCGGCGTCGGCGCGACATGATAGGACTCTCCACTCTCCCCTCCCCTCGCCGGCGGTGTGCAGGAGGGTAGGTGGTTCGGACAAAACAACAGTGACCAAGAAGCCGAGAACAAACGTGTTTCATGTCCGACATTCTCCTAGGTGCCGATGGCGTGGCTAAGGTGACTCGTGGTGAATTTGATCCTCAAATCTGAATTTTGTCTTAGGATCCTCTGACAGACACTGTTGGGAGCATCTATCTTCTTCTTAATTCCCTTGTTCTGATCAAACCTGTGTAACTTTGCAGGTAATGTCGTTGACAAGGGAATCTGCCGTTCAGAGAACTATGATTTGTTCCATGCTGGCATGGTTAAGATCGCTGCACTCCTCTGATATAGTACGTCGTCGGAATTGAAATGTTGTTAACTTAGGATGTCAGAGGAGCTCTCCACGGCCACGCCAACTGGTAAGCCAAGCCTAACGTACTACTTATCGCTCAATACAGCTTTAACTTATAATAACTGATCAGGCGCTGTTTTATTGTTCTTCAGGATGGACAACGCATCGGAGGCCCGGCGCCACTGCAGAGAGCGCCGAGCACTCGATCGAGCCTTCCATGTTCTGCTGCTTGGTTGAGTCATGCGGTGCGGCAGCGGATGAATCGGTGCAGGAAACATGAAACAGATCGAACAGCAGTTTCGATATGAGTACATCCGACTGGAGTGTGCGACTCCAGTCCGACCACAGCATTTCCCTTTCGGTATTCATTCATGTCTGAACGTTAGACTGTGTGTGTTTTGAGTGGGTTTTTTTGGTGATATTGCTGCCAATCCCCTCTAAATCGTAAATAAAATACAACGATCAAGATTTGGAAACTTGGTTTACATGGTGTCCAAGAAACCAAGATAGTACACGTCCTCATGTCCCTGCCCGGGAATTCTGAACTCAAAGACCGTGCCTGTTTCTGTTTGTGTGCAACCGTGCACACACAAACCAGAGTACAAGACAGGTTGAGATCGGGGTGAATTACAAAAACAAAAATGGCTGGCACTCTAAACATAGAGATGCTCATTCCCCGGGGCGCACACGAGGGGTCTCATGATCCGTGCTCTGTGCCCTGTTCCTCGTCTCGATCGGCCCAGGCGAGCCTCGATCTGCAGCAACGATGAGCTGTGCGTTTTGGCCGAACCACCAACCGCTGTCTCCAAATTGACCAAACCCCGATCTTCAAATTTTGCTCGTTTGCCAAAGGTTTCAACCTCCTTCTGCCGAGCAGTGCAGGGGAGGGAAGGGTGTGGATGCCAGGGAGCAACCAACCAGCTTCTTCCTCCCCTACTGACAGCATATGATGCATGGCAGGAATTCAGGCTTTCAGAGTTCAGAAGCGAACAATTCGGATGAACGGCCTTGACAAACGATTGCAGCAGTATCAATTTTTCGAAGTGTCTCACTGCTGCAGACGACTACTACTGCTGCTGCTGCTGCTGCTGCTGCTGCTGCTGCTGCTGGTGGTGGGAGTTATCGCTCAATACAGCTTTAACTTATAATAACTGATCAGGCGCTGTTTTATTGTTCTTCAGGATGGACAACGCATCGGAGGCCCGGCGCCACTGCAGAGAGCGCCGAGCACTCGATCGAGCCTTCCATGTTCTGCTGCTTGGTTGAGTCATGCGGTGCGGCAGCGGATGAATCGGTGCAGGAAACATGAAACAGATCGAACAGCAGTTTCGATATGAGTACATCCGACTGGAGTGTGCGACTCCAGTCCGACCACAGCATTTCCCTTTCGGTATTCATTCATGTCTGAACGTTAGACTGTGTGTGTTTTGAGTGGGTTTTTTTGGTGATATTGCTGCCAATCCCCTCTAAATCGTAAATAAAATACAACGATCAAGATTTGGAAACTTGGTTTACATGGTGTCCAAGAAACCAAGATAGTACACGTCCTCATGTCCCTGCCCGGGAATTCTGAACTCAAAGACCGTGCCTGTTTCTGTTTGTGTGCAACCGTGCACACACAAACCAGAGTACAAGACAGGTTGAGATCGGGGTGAATTACAAAAACAAAAATGGCTGGCACTCTAAACATAGAGATGCTCATTCCCCGGGGCGCACACGAGGGGTCTCATGATCCGTGCTCTGTGCCCTGTTCCTCGTCTCGATCGGCCCAGGCGAGCCTCGATCTGCAGCAACGATGAGCTGTGCGTTTTGGCCGAACCACCAACCGCTGTCTCCAAATTGACCAAACCCCGATCTTCAAATTTTGCTCGTTTGCCAAAGGTTTCAACCTCCTTCTGCCGAGCAGTGCAGGGGAGGGAAGGGTGTGGATGCCAGGGAGCAACCTTCTCCTGACTGACAGTATGTGATGCATGGCAGGGATGCAGGCCTATAACTTTTTAGAGTTCAGAAACAAACAATTGGGATGAACGGCCTTGACAAACGATTGCAGCAGCAGCATTTGAATTTTTTTGTTCTCTCAAATTTTTGGAGTATCTGATAAGCCAAATGGTACTACCATCTCACTGCTGCGGACTAGAAATTACTGTTGGTAGTCATCGTGGCAACGCAAGTTCCTCCCATCGTTTTGCCCATTTTTGCACCGTTAGACGGTGCTCGCGAACTAGTATAGATTTGTTTGAGAGCCGTACCTGACTAGGGCAGAGGAATGCCATTTTCTTTTCGTTTTCATAAAGGAGTTGATAATCATAAAGCCGTACCTGACCGATCAGAAAGGAGTGCAGTTAGGTTAACAAACAAAGATGATCATCCCTACTTATCTTTATATTGATAAACTAAACAAATAACTTTGTTCTATTGCTAGTATATACCATGTACACTGATATAGAATGGCTAGCGGTCGTTGTTGAAGGGAAAACAAATATATCAAAAGGTACATTGATACATAATGCAACAATGTAGAGTACTTTGGGCGCGTTCGGCGTCCTCCCCTCTAAAATTTAGAGGGGTCTAAACAAAAAAAATCTTGTCTTAAACAAAATTTAATTACAAAACTAACTGCAGAACTCCCGGTCTAAATCGCGAGACGAATCTAATACGGGTAGTTAAGCCGTGATTAGACGATGGTTACTGTAGCATTACTGTAGCAAAACATAGATTAATTAGGCTCATTAGATTTGTCTCGCAAAGATATACCCATCTCTAAAAAGGTTTTGTCATTAGACTTTATTTAGTACTCTTAAATAATAAGATTCTCTTTATTGCTAAAATTTAGAGGGGTCTAAACCTGGTCACCGAACGCGCCTTTTATCTTTGAGCAAAGTTTCAATTTCTAAGGTCTTTTATGTATTGAGATAAAAATGTTGAAAATAATCGTTTCATGGTTCATAGTGTGTCACACACGAGAGCAAATTTTGTTTCTGCTGCACATTTGCTGTATTTCATGGTGTAGCAGACTATGTATTTCACCCGACAAAAATGAAAAGGTAAGTATGATGAACCATGCAGTAAGTTTCACCCAAACAACCAAAAGAAAAAAGGTGGGGGGCGTAGTACTAGCCTAACTCGGACCCCTAGCTGGGGAATGGAGAAACGACCACAACGTGCTGGGCAGATACGAACAAGGCGTCGCAGTTCTTGTGCCACTGATGAATGCGAAGCGGCAAAATCAAAAGAAAGCCTAGCGGTAGCAGCATTGGCAAAAGGAGGCAAGGACAAGGAACAATTTACGTCATGTACATCAACGTACTAGGCATGCATGTGTGACTTGTGAAAGAGAAGAAGGGTCAGTAGCTTAAAATAAAGATTTCACGCCCGCCTACTATCATGCATGCATGCATGCGCACACGGGGCTGTTAGCTGAGCTTCGAGTGGTCACTCACTCGTTCGCTAGTGGTGCATCCGCCTCGCTGATTGATAGACTGCTCACTCTATTATTGCAGGTGTCAGGGAGACAACGCCGCTGCTTGCTCCCTCCTTTCCCCTCAACTCAACTGTTTGCCCTTCAACCTTTGGTGCTCTGTTTCCCACTTGGCCGGCCTCTCCGTCGTCCAACTGCGGTCTCTTGCATTCGCTAGGATCGCCTCTCGCACTACCTGCTTTCCTTCAGCTCATTGGCTAGTTTGCCCGCATTCTTTCTTTCTTTCTTTCTTTTTTTGTACTAACTCGCACCTCATTCGCTGGTTTGACAACATTCAACGAAGTTTTCCCTTTTGCTAGAAAAGCTTAGAAATGAACTGAAGCCAGGCAGCCGGACCCCACCCGCCGCGCAAACCAGCTAGTGCAGTGATGAGTGGCACGACCACAACGTCGAGGTACTACCGCACCAGTGGTGTGATGGGCCTGATGGCAATGGCCGCGCGGAAAGCGACAAAGCGCGGGCCCTGCGTTCAGAAACTCTGCACACGCACACGCGCGCCACCACCACTGCCAGCCAGGTCGCCGACGCCGGCCCGCTGCCCGTGCGCGTCCACTGACACGCTTCCCAAGTGTGGCCAACGGAAGAGAGGCAGTGGCACCGAGGCCACACGTGTGGGCGTGGACGGTTGGATTAGACGTCTGTGGGGGCTACGGACGGCTGGGATGGCGCGTCTGGTGTCGGCAGTCGATATGCCTGTGGCAGGCTGGCATGCATGCATGCATCGCCAGCTAATTAGAGTCAAACTGAGCCAGATTAACGCTATTCACTTGTTTTGTTCTGATGGTATTTTCCCGTGATCCATACTCCAGCCGAGTAGAGTAGTGCTGAACACATGTCTTTCACTTCAATTAGAGCGCCGCATTTTTTTTTCCACAATGAAAACGATACTCCGTTCAGTCCCGAGAAGCAAATCCAACGAGAGGTC
The DNA here is from genome assembly GCA_000970635.1 of Eragrostis tef. Lineage (NCBI taxonomy): Eukaryota > Viridiplantae > Streptophyta > Magnoliopsida > Poales > Poaceae > Eragrostis > Eragrostis tef. The sequence goes on from LAPY01000067.1 coordinate 72,184, forward strand.
CAATCTTTTCAACGCGGGTCACACCAAAAGTCCATGCAGTTTCAACCCGAGCCGCTGGGACAGCTCACCTAGACGCCCTCGAGTTCACTTCCCGCGTTGAAAAACGCCGAGGGCGATTTTCTGCATTTTGTCCGAGCAATACGACGGCAAACTTGTTTCATGTTGTCGCATTACAAAACCCCGGCCTTTAGAATCTTGCGCCAGGAGCGTCGATGGCTGTTCTCGATGCATACAGTACATGCCATATATATCAAGAGTCTTCAGAGACAAGAGTTAGGCACAAGTTAACAAAGGTTTTTGTTTGCTGGTTTTTGTATCACATTTTGCTCGTTACCTTTCCTTGCGTCAAGTCAGGCAGATCTCTGTCCTAAATGTGGTGGTCGATGTACAAGAGTAAGTTGTCGAAAGGGACTCTATTGTTTGGCACTCCCCACTGGAGTACGGGGTCAAAAGACGGTAACAAGATCACCGGCCGGGCAGCCGTAAGCACACATTTGTGCCTCAGCATATTGCAGGAACGGCCACTTTGCCGGTTCCATGATGCATTGATGCCACCCCTTTCCTGCTTTATTCGGAGCTGACAGAACGCTACGGCCCAACATCTCGACGAGTTTATTATGTTCGCGTCCTAGCTAGTTAGAGTAACCGAATAGCGCAACGAAACAAAGCGAAATCAGATGGAACGTAGAGTCCAGGAAAACCGCACGAGATCAGTTCGCTCGTCAATTTAGCCAAACTACCTGAAGAATGTGTGCACCGAATTGTTTACGAAACATAACAAACTGCAGAGACAGACAGAGAATCTACTACTACCTGCATCTTCAACGATGTGGTCCAGGAACACTGAAACCAGAGCCGTCCCTGGTCTTAAGCACAATTGTGTATCCATCCTCTAAATTCCCACGTCTGTTTTGCACTATCAAATTGATTACTTTATGAGCTGCGAGGTTTGCCTTATGCGCAGTTGGCGCCTAAACTGAAGCCCCTATCAGAGCTACTAGTACTATTTGATTGTCAGTGGCTAACCGTACCTGCTGCCTCCGCTAGACTCCAACAATTGCAGTTCCAAGGGCTCCCAAACTTCCATAACTAACCGATTAGTAGCAATTTGCAGTTCCAAGGACTCCAACAATAGTTTTAGTAGACAGAGCGTGCACTTTGCAGTACAACCAATACTCTGTGAGGTTGTGAGTACTCTGAACATTAGTAGTGGAGGAAGCATGACTGCAAAAACTCTGAACATTTTGGAAAACATGAAGCTTTGGATTCTGTTATTCAACAGTTTGAAACGTTGCACTCGGATGCTGTAGTCACCAACGGACCGCACTCGAAATCTGTTTGCATTGTCCTGGGCTATTCAGAGCTGAGATAGGTTTGAAATGAAACGAAGAACCGACAGTTTTTCTGATAGGGGTCATCCATGGTTACTGTAACTTTATTGCTAAAGAATTATCGCTATGGAGCTAGCTAGGATGTTCGAAGGTCTCACAAATACTTGTCACTACATCCATTGATTAATCAAATATTTACAGACAAAAAACTTTCCAAAATAGTTATTCCTACGTATAAGTCAGGCAACATGAAAAATGGCTTCGAAAGGAACGTAACGGTTAGAGTAATCTCGACGAGGGCTCCGGTCTCTGCACCGCTCGGGCATCGTTGCTGCAGACGCGGCGAGCGTGGCAACCATGGCCGGTGCTCACGAGCAGACGCTTGCACCGATGAGACAGAGGGGAAGCGCGGCACGGATGGTGAGACCGCTCGTGTGTGTGTGGCCCAGGAAACGAGCACCTAGAATAATGCATCTCTCAAACTAACCCTTTTTTCAGAACAGGCACAGTCTCTGAGTAGAGAATTGCCGGGCAGGGTTCCAGGGACACGAGGACGCTTAATTTGCGTTTGTTTTTTCTTGGACTACGAAAAACAACTAATCAATTCCCTAGGATCTTAAGTGGTGTATGTAGGTGTGGGAGCAGCAGTAATCTTTCTGGACTAGAGGTTCCATTCTTCGCATAAAATTCGGTTGTTGCTACAAGATACAGATCAAGTTGTTGTGATCAGGGCATGCAACTATGTCATGGGTAAAACTTTTTGTAGTGTGACGACCATTGATGGCCACTTGGAGCTGGTATGATAGGAATAGAGTTTGGATGAGGCAGGAGAGGATGAAGGATGAAGGCGCGTACGCTGTAGCCATTCCTGCTTTGTTCCAAGGGCTCCCAAACTTCCATAACTAACCGATTAGTAGCAATTTGCAGTTCCAAGGACTCCAACAATAGTTTTAGTAGACAGAGCGTGCACTTTGCAGTACAACCAATACTCTGTGAGGTTGTGAGTACTCTGAACATTAGTAGTGGAGGAAGCATGACTGCAAAAACTCTGAACATTTTGGAAAACATGAAGCTTTGGATTCTGTTATTCAACAGTTTGAAACGTTGCACTCGGATGCTGTAGTCACCAACGGACCGCACTCGAAATCTGTTTGCATTGTCCTGGGCTATTCAGAGCTGAGATAGGTTTGAAATGAAACGAAGAACCGACAGTTTTTCTGATAGGGGTCATCCATGGTTACTGTAACTTTATTGCTAAAGAATTATCGCTATGGAGCTAGCTAGGATGTTCGAAGGTCTCACAAATACTTGTCACTACATCCATTGATTAATCAAATATTTACAGACAAAAAACTTTCCAAAATAGTTATTCCTACGTATAAGTCAGGCAACATGAAAAATGGCTTCGAAAGGAACGTAACGGTTAGAGTAATCTCGACGAGGGCTCCGGTCTCTGCACCGCTCGGGCATCGTTGCTGCAGACGCGGCGAGCGTGGCAACCATGGCCGGTGCTCACGAGCAGACGCTTGCACCGATGAGACAGAGGGGAAGCGCGGCACGGATGGTGAGACCGCTCGTGTGTGTGTGGCCCAGGAAACGAGCACCTAGAATAATGCATCTCTCAAACTAACCCTTTTTTCAGAACAGGCACAGTCTCTGAGTAGAGAATTGCCGGGCAGGGTTCCAGGGACACGAGGACGCTTAATTTGCGTTTGTTTTTTCTTGGACTACGAAAAACAACTAATCAATTCCCTAGGATCTTAAGTGGTGTATGTAGGTGTGGGAGCAGCAGTAATCTTTCTGGACTAGAGGTTCCATTCTTCGCATAAAATTCGGTTGTTGCTACAAGATACAGATCAAGTTGTTGTGATCAGGGCATGCAACTATGTCATGGGTAAAACTTTTTGTAGTGTGACGACCATTGATGGCCACTTGGAGCTGGTATGATAGGAATAGAGTTTGGATGAGGCAGGAGAGGATGAAGGATGAAGGCGCGTACGCTGTAGCCATTCCTGCTTTGTCGAAGCTGGCCACGGCCCACCATGCAGCTCAGTCGATGACCCTGCGGGCCTGCAGCCCGTGCTTTGGTTAGCTGGGTCGGCCTGCTTGCGGATGGAAGAGCCGGAAGCCCAATCCAAGGCGCGCCCGCAACGGCAGGTACCATTTCCTCCTCCGGTGCCGGCAGAGCGGCAAGCAGAAGCAGGTACCATTTCCTCCAGAAGCACAAGCAGAGCGGCAAGCACGGCCGGTAGTCGCGGCTCATCCGGTTGGTGCGTGCAGGGTTCCGGTCGTTCCCGATCATCCCGGCGCCGTCGTGCATCAGAATGCCGTCGCTGCACAGCCTGCCGGCCCTCCACGGCGACGGCGGCGTGCTCAGGAGCCATGTCCACGGCGCCACCAGCGCCACAGGGACGCTCTACGGGCACCGGCGCGTGATCATCAGAGTGGCGTTCCACGATAGCCCCGGCAACCCGCCGTGCCTGCTGCTGGACATCTGCGTGCCCACCGCCAATTTTCATCCAGGACGTCAGCGCCGCCAGCATGGTGCGCGTCACCCTTGAGTGCGACAAGCACCATCACGCGGCGGCCGCCCGGTGGATGGCGAGCTCCCCTACATGCGCGCGCACTACGACCGCATCGTGGGCTCCAAGGACTCTCGGAGACGTACTACATGCACAGCCCCGAGGGCAGCGCCACCGGCCCGGATTCTTGCGGAAACCGGCCCAGCCTTTTTTTGTGTGTGTGATTGTGAAGCCCAGCCTTAAAGAAACTGGACTTTCATGGGCCGATAGAAGAAGCAACAAGGAACGAGTTGGGGCCCACGAGGCTGAAACTGTGGCCCCTAGTGAAGCTGAACCGTTATATTTTTTGGCAGTTTTGTGCCGTTGGATGCGAAGACGAGCGAGAAAATGGACGGTTGATGCGGCATCGCACCTCTTTATATCGCCCTTGTCCCCTTCACACAACATCGCACTCCGTCTTCAATCTCTCGCCCACTAACATTTTCACACACCGCAAATCTTGCTTCCCAACTCGGAGGTCGTGCTCATGGCGGCCATCAATCCATTTTCCCTCGGGGAGGATCAAGATCCGTCGGAGACGGTTGGCCGGATGGCGATGGGATACATGGAGAGCTCTGGACAGGGTGCCGCGCGCTTCCAAAACAAAGTGGCGCCATTTTCTGTGCTGACTGGTGGGGATCAACTCTCAGGCGTCCCTGTCGACATGAGCTACGTCATGGTCGTGCTAGGTATGGCTCCGACAGGATTTGAAATGCCAAATGGGGCCTTTGGGGTCACCAGCATCGGCGATGTTGGTGGCATTCTCGGTGAGACAATGACAGCCTGGCAGCCGCAAACCGCTAGCTACGGCAAGCAACCAACGCCACTGAAGACAACGTGGACAGAGGAAGAGGACAGGTAAGAAAACTGCATCATATTTGTCGGCACCCGATTGAACGGGGTATTCGGTAGATATTTGGTTCGGTAGAGCGTTTTGCTTATACGAAGATCAATCAAGAGAGACACACAATTTATACTGGTTCGGGCCTCCCGAAGGATAATAACCCTACGTCCAGTGTGTTCTTGTATTGCCATGTAGGCGAGATATGTGGTGGTGTGCCTTTGGTCCTTGACCGGCAGCCGCGCGACATGACCTGTGTCCCCCCCTCCCGTAGGGAGGGGTGTTTACATTTATAGGTGGGTCTTCCCCCTTTACAAGTCAGAGTAGGAATATATCTAAGAAAATTACAGATCAACTTTCTTCAATAGTCCTCGTAACCGACAAGGCGTTCCCATCGGTAGAGTCCTAATCCAGCGCGTTCGATATCCCGAAGTTTCCAAAAATAGGGCTACGACAATATTTATTTTCCTTTTCAGCCCTGGTCGCCACCTCATTGCTTTTACTGTTTGATTTGCGTTCGTTTCTCTGCAGCAAACTAAAAAGATGGGTAGAACTTCATGGTGAACAGAAGTGGTCGGTGATACCGCGAGATTTACATGGCCGGGCTGGGAAGCAGTGCCGTAAGCGGTGGATCAATCACCTGCGCCCCGGCATCAAGGTACCACATGCTCCACCGCTTGTGCATGCAATTTCTTTTGAGTTTCATTTTTGCGATCATACTCCCAATGCGAGATACTTAAGGTGTTAGCTACAACACTGCAGGGGTCAAGTCACAAAGCACCTCTAATATTTATTCTTTACGACTATCCTAGCTTTTGTCTCTTAGTGCCAGTGTACTCCGAGTGGACTGTTGACTTTTTTTCTTAGCATTTTACTGTAAAGAAACAGCTTAATAGACCTTTCTAGAATACCAGCCTATCCTACCTAATACAGGATTGAACCTAACGCTAGAGCGATATTATTTACTTTTGTCTTGCAAATTTAATTACTAGTGGCGTAAAATTGGAAGGAGCAACTCTCACTTCGATCCGCTCCCTGTGGTTGACAAAGTCAACTACTTACTTTTGTTTTGCTTAATTGCATAAACAACCCATAAGCCACTTGGAATTTGACATTCCCATGTATAAGTGTTTTGTTGCAAATCTCCACCCGCCCACTATGTTTTGCTGCAAAAATCAGCCTATTTTAAACCTATTTAATCAATTTCATATGTGTTAGCCAATATAAATCCATAAAATGCTAAATTAACTAATTTAACATCATCAAAGTTTTTTAAGACTTATTTATTTTATTTCATTAAAAATATGTTAATATATAAAAGTTCGTGTGACACTTTTTAAACTCAATTTTGCTTTATTTTTTTACAACATCTCATGTATAGAGATTGAACTTTCAAAAATTTGCAAGTTTGGTAAGAATATCATGGAGTACTCTAAATGAACAAAAATGAATTTAATCTATTTGACACATGCAAATTAAGGTGATTTTTGCAACAAAATCTAGTGGGTGCGTTGAGGTTTGCAACTAATTGACTTATACGTGGGTATTTCAAACTTCAAGTGACTTATGAGTTGGTTCATGCAATTATTCCTTTTTTTAGATCATGAACGAGATTCAATCCTGTACATCCCCTACACGATGTACACAACCATAACTTTTTGAAACATTCAATAAATTGAAAATAACAAATATAAACCTCTTTTTTATAGCTGGCTACAAAATAGCTTATTTTGTGGCCACTTCTGTATGTAATTTACGACATTCGTGTATTGTGATTTACGATATTTTGTTACATGATTTATTACATTTTTACCATGATTCTTCTTTCAAAACGATTGTGAACGCTGATGTCGTAAATTTGTTTAAATTTATCTTAAATTCGTGATTAAATTATTGTAAGATTGTGTTATCGTAAGTTACGACATCTGACTATAGTGATTTATGGAACGATCATGCAAATTGGACAGATAGTAAGGGAAGGAATGATCTCATCTCTTGTTTGACTAGGATGGTGGGTGCACTTTGCCGCGCTTGCTTGGCCCACACATCATTGGTGTGTGGTGTAGTCATTTGTGTATCAGTATATATTATTACTGCTGCATATATTTTGGTTCAACCATTAGCGATCTAGACTGCTTAAAGGAAAAAACATTTGACAATGATCTAGTAAGCCTCGCCAAACAAAAATGACGATGCCCGATGAATAAATCTCCTTGATCATTTTTATGTCATGGTTGTAGGAAAGACAAAAGGGGTGCAGATGATCGTCTACTAGACTGCTTAAATAGCGAACTGTTGAAAATGATCCAGTAAGCCTCTCAATTAAAATGTTGCTTAGATGAATAAATATCCTTGATGTTCAGTTTGCGTTTCTATGGTCTATTGTTCAAAGAATCCAAGCAATTATGCAAAAGAAAACAGCTGATAACAAGTGAAAAAAATGCAAATTGTATTCATCGTGCAACTTGTAGATCAATTGTAGAACATTACACACTAGGAATTTCATCCTGCTAGCCAGAATATGAATACAACACATCTGAAAGCTTCAGGCATATAAATGGAATAGAAAGGGAAACTATCAGGTACCTGCACCTATTTCTGGAATTTTGAAAACCCATCACAGCTTATTTTAAGAATTTGAGGAAAAATTTTAAAAAAATAACGCAAGTTTCTCCAAGCTCTCTTCCCTCCAACGACAACCCCAAGTTGAAACCTCAAACCTGCAACGTATCTCGTCGGCCATGCCGCTGTTCGCAAACGACCAGCATGTGAATGTTTATGGGCCCGAAGGCAACCGAATTCGGCCATTTGGGCCCAGAAATGGGAAGACCTAAAGGCAGCTCACCCTGGCCTCAGCCGAGTCTTTTTCCTCAGCCACAAGGTGACAAAGAACGAAGCTTCCTCCCCTCGCCTCCCTTTTCACACTCGCCGCTCCTCACTTGCCGACCAAAACCCTCGCCGCCCGGCTCCACGCCGCCGGCGAGCATGGACGTGTGGGCCGCTGAGAGCGTGAGATCAGTTCGGGCCTTCCAGGAGGTCGACGGGAAGGATGACGAGACGAGCTGCGCGCTCGGTTTCGCCTACGAGTACCTCCCCTCGCCGCCCGTCACCCCCGTCTCCCGCCTGCCCGCCAAGGACGCGG
>LAPY01000067.1:126256-141615 GCA_000970635.1 Eragrostis tef
CTTTCCCGTCGTCCTCCGCGCCGTCTGCACCGTCGGCCCCACGACCGAGTACGAGGTGGACCCGCTCCTCCTCCGCCCCAACTCCTGCAAGCTCCTCCCCGCGCCGCGCCGCGGCAACAAGGAGCTGGTCGAGGGCGTCGTGGAGGCCCGCGTCCGCGCGCTCGCGGCCGGCATGACCGCGGAGCAGATCTCCGCCAAGGGGGGCGCCGCCGGCTTCGCCACGCTGGCCCTGGAGAGCGCGCAGCTGGAGCTCGGCAAGTACGGGCTCCGCGTCTACAGCGCCACCGTCGAGAGGCTCGCCGTCCACGTGCCGGCCCCGGCCAACAACAAGGTGCGCATCGTCGCCGCCCCGGCGGCGATGGGCTTGTCGGTGCAGGTGGGGCACGGTGCTACTGTCAGCTGGTCGTCCATGACGGTGGCGACCAAGAAGGCCGGGTCCTGCGACAAGATGGCTGGCGTTGGCGGCGTCGAGGCCCACTGGGAGGACAACGTGGCCATGGACAAGGCCACTGAGATGATGAGAATGGGCTTCTCGACTAAGACTAGTGGTGATCTGTACCGCAACATGTTTGCAACTGCATCGATCGATTTGCATCTGCTGGTGTGAAAGACGAACTCGTGTTTCCAATTCGCAAGGACAAGAAAGGAGAGATAGGAGAGCTGCTTGCTAATGCTGCGAAGTTGCCTAGCGGGACGCTTCGCTCCTAGCTTGGAGCTACTACTACCACAGAGCGCACTCGCAGCTAACATTTAAAAAACTACCCGCGTATAGTCAATATACTAGTTGTTCTTTGCATCGTCAGAGTGAATAAAACCAATAACTCATATGCCATTTTCTTGATAGGCAGCCCCACACGTCCTCGCTAGCAAGCAAAGCAGTGCATGAACACATGGTGGCGGGCACATGATGCAGTGAAGTGCCACGACTCCTTTGGAATGCAGGTTGTACTACCTTGCAGTTGCAGGCCTTCATTTCCTGGCCGATTTTCTTCAAGAAGTGCCACGCACGCTCTATGATGTTGGCTGCGAGACAGTTTGATGAAGTAATCGCCTCATCGGGGTGATTGGTTACTTTCAAGATTTGCAATGTTCATTGTGTTCCTCTCGCAACAATAACGTGTCGAGTCGACCTTGTTTGGATTGTGACATTGAGAACAGGAATATCTTGGTGACTTTAGAGGATGAGCGTCTAAGGCAGGGCGCGCCATGGTAAGAGTGACAAAGGTAAAAAGATGGTTAAATGGAAAAGCAGAGTTGGGGAAGAGATGATGGTGGCATCTCTCGACCGCTTGAACTTTCACCCACACAACGCAATGCAACGACGCGGAAATGATCGCACATGCAGCACAGTGGGCAGCTTCCAAAGGCCGACAAAGGCCGCCTGCTCGACGAGCTGCTGGCCAAGGCGGAGCACGCGGCAACCGATCTTCAGACGCTCGCCGGAAAGATACGCGCGTTCAAGGTCCAGATGAAGGTTGAGAGCACCAACATGCAGCGCCTCGAGGACAAGTTCAGGGCCGCCGCGGCCAACGACGACGAGACACAGGTACATGTGTAATCAGTCACTCACCAAAATATTATTTCTTCCAGAACATAATTTTTGAAGCACCAATATGCATCGCGGATACGCGGGTACGTACTGATTATTTTTGGCCGATTTGCATTTGTCGGCGCAGGGCTCGGACGCCGCCGCGCTCAACAGCAGGACGAAGGTGGACATGGAGGCAGCGATGGCCACAACGGAGCACGTGGTGACCAGGACCAAGGAGCTCGCCGGCGACATCCGCGCGCTCATCGACAGCGCGGCCATGGGCATCAAACACGCCGCGGAAGTCGCCAAACCCGTCACGGGAAGCCTCGAAGCCGACGCGGAAGCGACCAAAGACTTCATGGAAGTGATGTCCCGGTATCTTAATTACTTGCATTAGTCTCAAAATATTGTCGATTGTGGGAGACTCCCGGTATTAATCACTGCATGGACATGGTAATGAACTCTAGTAGATCGAAACGATATATATTGAGTAACGTTTGTTAGCGCGCATGACAGCAGGTATCTCAACTAGTGATCTGTACTGCAACGACGCAAGAACATGTTTGCAATTACATCGATCTGCATCTGCTAGGGTGAAAAATAAACTCATGTTTTCCGTTCGTAAGGATTGAACGACACACGTGAAAGATATACTCGTGTTTTACAACGCTCTCTCGGCTGGTGGGCGCGTGAGCTTAGGCACCAGCAAAGCAGCAGCCGGCGAGCTTGGTGTGTTAGGTGGAGCTTCTTTCACCTGCTTATGGTTCGGCTTATTGTATTTTTGTTACTGTAGCTACAATGTTTTCACTGTTCACTGACTGAATAAGCCACAACAAGCAGCATTTGAGGTGCTTTTTTTAGCTTTTTTCACTGTAGCAATACTGTAGCACGTAAATAAGCCGTTTGCAAAAGCCGGGCCAAACACGGCACGAACCACAGCGCCACTCTGCTTTCGCCGGCTGACACTTTAATCAAGGCACAGCTCAATATGTAAACAAACTATTTCTAGCGAACGCGCGGCAGGACGTACGCAGGCGTCTAGCAAGCAGCAAACCTGAATCCCATAGGGTTGTCATTCCGTTCATCAGCACTGTTGCCATCCGCCACTACTTTGATCTCCAGTATAAGTAGAATTATAAACGAGAGAGATCAGGTGCGTCCCATACACATCCACTGCTGCTAATTTGAATCACCCATCACCAACTCACCAAAAGGTATGCAGGGAAGCTAGCAAAAACCCGCTAGCACGATGAATAATCGGTCCGGTACTGGACATGCCGACGAGTGGAACATTCTTCTTGGCACGATGGCAAAACCAGCTCGAACATAGCGATTGACGTGAGGCGACAAATGGTCATTTGTCAGTACAAGGTCGGTAATCGAAAGAGGAGATCCAGCAGTTTAGAGACGGTGTAATCGTGCAGAATATTCTGGGAAGTAACATTTACAATTCCAATAAATATCCCAGTGATTTGCCATTCACATTGGAGCCTAATCATGAACACAGAATACATGCGAATCCAGCAGCCAATATGAAGTTACGTGACATAGTGTGATATTACAAGATAAACTTAGCCATGGTGGCAGCTACCTCGGCCATGTCAGGGGACGGAGCCCACGAGATCTCTTCCGTCAGCCCAAAATAAGTTACATGTTTATGCTGTCACAAATGAACTACCCTTTCTGTTAGGTACTGGTGTACCAGGAAACCTGGTCTGGCGCTGTCATCCTGCTTCCATCCTATCCTACTTTTACTGCTACGCTACCCAAAAAATTGTTCGCATGGAACTGATTCCTGTAGGAGGAGGTATGAGCAGACAGGTGATCTATATCATACATGACGGTCAGACATACTGAATGCAGTCATATGTCAAGCTGATCAATGTTAATCATGCTTGAGGCATTCTGGATTAGTTCCTTCCTGTAATCAACCTGGAAAGGTACAACGCAGAGATTTCACAATCTTTGAAGCGAAATGATGTAAACTCCTTATATTAGGAGTACTGAAGGAACTTTAACTTTTGGTTGCTTACCCTACTCCCCATAAGAGATGAGAACACAACATTGGCCTCTGCAGCGTCTTCAACCCTAAGCTGCTTCAACAGCCGCCTCTCAGGATCCATTGTTGTTTCCCATAATTGAGCAGGCATCATCTCACCCAAACCTATTTTTGAACCACCAAAGAAGAGGATACAGGGTAAATAAGGACGATCAAACCGTATAAATCCCTAAGACCAATGGCCCTTTATATGGTAAATACAAAAATGCAAAATTGGCAATCTATAGATAGTGCTCATTAGTCAAATGTACCTTTAAACCTCTGGATATGATATGACGCATTTGGTGGGAAGGTGTTCACTACCTCTTTGAGATCTGAATCATCATAGCAGTAGTGTGCTTGTTTCCCACGCTCAACCTTACACCGCAAAATACACACACAACTCAATGTTTAAAATTGACTTCATTCAAAGTACCAGTGTTAGGTCACAATCAAACCTTGTAAAGAGGAGGTACGCCGACATAGATGCAACCTTCATCAAATAGTGCTCTCTGCAAAGTGCAAACATTGGAGTAGTAAGGAAAACAACCCCTATATTGAGAATGAAATAATCATGAACAACATATCATGATATGTAAAGTTGCTCACTCGATGCACACATCATGTGGTACTTTGATGATAACATACTTGTAAAAAAGAACTACCAACATAAAGATTACAAGAAAAAGAAATTCGACATCTGTGCAACCCAAAACTACAAGGAAAGAGCCCAAGCCCTAACCCAAAACATGTAAATTCAATGTAAATTCGTATGAACACAGAACTGTGAGCCATATCTGCAGTTTGCATATGCTTCAAGAAGTACCTGATATCTAAAGAAGAAAGTAAGGAGGAGAGTTCGTATATGAGCACCATCAACATCAGCATCAGTAAGTATAACTATCTTATGATACCGAAGTGCTTCCTTCTTGAAATCCTCACCCTGAATGAAGTATTAGATAAGAGCCAAAATAGAAAGAGTATAGAGAAAAAGAGCATATTCAAACCTTCACTCCTAATCCAAGACCAAGGATAAGATTTTGGATCTCTTCGTTTTTGTACAAGGCTGCTTCATCCCTTCTTTCAATGTTGAGAATTTTACCTCTTAGAGGCAAAATAGCCTGCATTTGGTTGTAAGGCATGATTAGATAAAAAGAATGCTTTTTTTAGGGCAGATAAAAAAGAATGCTAAGAACACAGCATGTAACTTGCATGTACACTTGATACTGGAAAGCAATATAATATGAACCACCGTCATATTTATAGTAATGGATTACAACATACACACCATATACAAGACATACTGCTCTAAATGTTTTGTTTTAAGTTCCTGCGAGGTAACTACATGGTGTGATCAATTTTGATCATCACGAGCTTCCTGTCACATCTTGCAACTGCTAGAAATTATTAGTGATGTACTAAAAGTAGAACAAAATAATAGCAGCTTTGAATGAGGATCGCTGATCCAGATGAAACAAGAGACGTCAATTTGCCACCGATTGCAGCTAGAGATGGTCCAAAGCATCTGTATTACTATCAATGTAGTTCTATTAGTTCTACCGGGGATGTGCCTTTATACAGGATACAACATCTAATATCCTCGTAGGGCACCTTGCTTACAAGTTAGAAGACATACTCTAATTTCATTACATTTCAATAAGCCTAACATGATGTGAAAAATTATACTTATGAAGAAAATGCATATATTGAAGGAAACTCTTGAGATTGACATAAAGGCCACCAGGAGGTGCAGTTACATCTAAATCAGCATTCAGCAGTGAAATAAAACTTATAAAGCATCTGCAACTCTGAACTCAGCCAGGAATTCTGCAATGTAGCTGGTAGTGCAACTGTTGAACATAGAAAAATCAAGTAAATGAGCAAGTTTTACCTGAAATCGTCTGTCCCGACCTTGCTTCGCACTACCCCCAGCAGAGTCCCCTTCAACTATGAAGATTTCTGCATTTACATACATAATCAGCAAATGGAAAATCCCAGAAGTGCATGAAAGAGGACTATGTATGGGATTTCATCCCAATGTTAATGCAAATTTCCAGTACTAAATGTTGACTCACCAGATTCTTCAGGGTTAGTGGATGCACAGTCAGCTAGCTTTCCAGGAAGTGAAGACGATTTCAAGACGCTCTTCGTCCTCACTAATTCTCTAGCCCGTTTAGCTGCCAATGCAGCCTGTAGCAAAACAAAAAACAATGACCTGAGAAATTCTTTCCCAAGGCAAGATAAACCATTCAAATTATTACAAGGACCATGCACCTTAAGAGCGTTGAGGGCCTTTGACAGAATCGAATCCAACACATCTGGATGAAGCTCCAAATATTCCGTCAAGTTTTCTTGAACAGATTGTTCAACTAGTCTTCGAACTTCTGGATTTCCCAACCTTGTCTGTGAAAGAAAAAGAAACAAAATTTGAGCAACCAATAGGGTGAAATAGAGAAAAGAGATTGCATTGATCTTCAAATAAAATCTGTCGAGCCATGTTAGGAAAAACAAGCAGTTACCTTCGTCTGCCCTTCAAACTCCGGATCAGGGACCTTCACTGAAATAACGCATGTCATTCCTTCTCTGACATGCTCCCCACTCAAGCTGATGTCTTTTTCCTATAAAAAGCATAACCTGTTAGATAAACCTTGAACTAATATTTATTCCATTACATTAGTTTTTTAGTTTAGATGGACAAGTAGCATTAAGAAGTGCAGTTTAAAAGCCAACGTGTAGATAAATAGCATTGAGAAGTGAAGTTTAAAAGCCTTCATTCAGCTCCAATTAAAAGGAAATGGTTTAGAGGCATATTACGGTAAAGCATGTGAATAGGGTGCATTAACCACGGAGCAACAAGAGAAAAGTTAGTACTATGCTGCACATTATCACCTTAAGAGTCTTTGATTTCTTTGCAAGGTTATTGATTGTTCTTGTTAGTGAAGCCTTCAGACCATCAATATGAGTGCCCCCATCAATAGTGCGGATACTGTTAGCATACCCTAGCACTGTATCAGAGTAGGAATCGGAGCACCTGCAAATGTTGACACATTTATTGCTCGAGGAGAAGGCAGAAAATTCTTCCTGAACAGCCCAAATTTACTAATACTTGGAACAAATATGAATTGTAAATTGTGAAACCAGACCATGAACATGCGATATGGATGAATGGTGGTCAATGAAGTAGGAACATATTGGCCCGTGTACGCAAACTTGATATCTAAAATGTTAGTTTTGATATTTGGCCAGACGCGGTCCAAATACAAAAGGTGGGTTTATCAGAAGTATTGTAAAACAAATAAAGATTTGGACCACAACTCTAATATTGCAAAAAAACACAGCATAAAAAACTTGGAAACAAGATTCAGATATATAAACCAGACAAGATAGCCTTAAAACTAGATACGTTCAATCAGATAAATTTTATCTTGCTAACGACTGACCCAAAACGAAAAAACCCATGTAGTGGTACAATACGTAACATAACTGTATGTATTACAGAACTTGATGGAAATATATATTACCATTGAAGGGAGACATCCACCGTTATGCCATCAATCTCCTTTCTGAATGCAATAGGGTCATGAAGGGGTTTCTAGGAAAGAAAGAAGATCCAAATCAGATTTTTAGGTTTGTTGCTGGATAAATAGCTTTGCTTAAGCAGAAGTAGACTCAGTTCTAATAGCTTAACAGCAGCAAGATGCATGTCAGTTCCATTACTTTCAGGTGAGTTGATGATAACCGCAACTATTACCCAACAAAAAGAACATACACACTTGACATATGGAATTTTGCGTTTCTAGTTTCTACCACTGATCTGCATTCCTAATGCGATTTTACCCCTCCTTTTTCAACTTCGTGTTTTTTTCCCTGGCTTCAGTTTGGAAAACCAGGAGTAAAAACGAACAGTTGAAAAAAGAGGG
Organism: Eragrostis tef; assembly: GCA_000970635.1. Lineage (NCBI taxonomy): Eukaryota > Viridiplantae > Streptophyta > Magnoliopsida > Poales > Poaceae > Eragrostis > Eragrostis tef. The sequence continues at coordinate 133,746 of LAPY01000067.1, forward strand.
GTAAAATCGCAATAGGAATGCAGACATTTTATAAGCATAAGTGCGGTGATATTCATTTCAGTGATTCAGACTACGACCATCTGATATAACTAATCAACAGCTGTTACTCCCAATGAACCAGCAAACATAGCCTATTCAGGATTTGATGTTCAATCAGCAAAATGGTATATTATACACTTTATGTTGCGAATAGGCAGCATGTCTCATAAGGCCAACAGAAAAGACAATTTAGAATGTGGAAGCAACTTTTATGCCTAGTAGATACTCAGAATACAAACACACTTCTATGATCAGAATCTTAGCAAGTTTGGAACTGCATGAAATATCTTCAGATGTTATAGAGCAAACCTTGTCAGTATTTAACCATTTAACATACTCAACAAGGCCACCAGCATAACAATACTCATTGTGTTGAACCTCTGTGTTCCCTTCTTCCTTTGTCAATGTTATTGTCAGCTGTTCCGACAGAAACAATTGAATTAACCATATATACTCTTAACATAACAAATGTTATCACTCTGTCAATGTTAATTACATGTTAGAAAAAGGACTAATGCTGAATCATATTGCCCACTGTATTTTGATGCATGATAAATTGACAATGATGAATTCCAAATAAGCATGCCATAATCTGACAAGCCAGGTGTGTTAATGCCTGAGTTGTGCCAGGTCAAGTAATAGTAAAATTGTAAAAAGTAACTTTAAAAAAGTTTATGGGCCTGATCGGATCAACTTGCTGTGGCGCTTTTTAGCTGCAGCTGCAAGAGGAAGGGAAGGGCAAAGCACTTGCTCCTGCAGCCAGCCACGGCCACAGCAAGCACTTTCGATCAGGCCCTATCTGAAAGATCAATAGTGAATCAGATATCCAATAGACAACCGAAAAAGGGAAATATTGTTAATGTGGCATCAGGCTAACATGGAAGGAAACAATGTAAGTTGTCTAGGTGAACAATTGTCATACCTCAGGATTTAGAAAGGCAAGTTCCCGGATCCGACTAGATATTGTGTTGAAGTCAAAGTTGATTGTGGTGGTAAATACTACATTAAAACAAATATTATGTATCAGAGCAACATCAACATCACTAGAGGTGGTTAGGCCAGAGAACCTTTTTTTAAGAATATAAACTTACTATCTTTATCAGGCCAAAATCTTATGCGTGTTCCTTGACGAGAACTTGATTCACCAGGCAGTGTGACAGCACTTAGCGATGTCAGTGGTTTCCCACGAGAATAATCTTGCCGATGTTCCTTTCCGTCACGCCAAACAGTAACTTCTAGTGCCTGAGATAGTAATATCACAACAATCAATTGTATGTATCTACAGTGCAAAACATTCAAGTTAATGAATTCAAAACATATTAAGTATTAACTTGAATGCGCAGTGTAATACGACTTCCTTCGAAGACAAGCTAGTAAACATGCCAATGGCAGCACTTGAATTGTTGGAAAATAAGTTAATAAATTCACACTTATTTTCCAATAACTCAAGCGGCAGTGTTGGCATGTGCAGTGTAATGTGACTTTCTTTAAAGACAAGCTAGAATCATGAGAGGTCAAATTTCAACATAGTTACAGTACTGACACTACAGTGCAATGCATTTTTATCCATGACACTGCAAGAAGCTCTATTGTACTGCTTCAAAATTGTTTTATTGTACTTAAAAGGAAGGGCAGTTTGAGAGAGTGTGAGTGGTGTGGTGGTGGTGGTTGGGTGGGGGACAGTTCTGTAACTTCATTCAGGGAATGGCGGTATCGACGGAAAACCTTCATACGAAATCTGTCACCATTTTATAAACCATGACACTGAAACTGAATAGACCAACTTCACAGCAGAGGTAAATGCAACACACTTATCTATCACCCAATGGATCATTCTTTGACAGATTAATCTTTATAGTTTTCCTGAAGAACATTAGATTCAACAGAAATAACTGATCAAAATACCTCTGACAAAGCATTAACTACTGATAAGCCAACGCCGTGCAGCCCTCCAGAAACACTGTAACCACTCTTTGAACCTCCAAATTTGCCACCAGCGTGCATTAACTGCATGATTAATAGCATTTAAACATTAGGAATTCAATTATGACATCCGAGAAACAAAATGTATTTTAGAAATTAAAAGAAGTGCTAGACAAAATTTTAGACAGGGAAGCTAAGAAGCAAACTTAGGAATAGGCAAGTAACCTAGTAAGCACTAAATACTTAACAGAAGAACGGACTGTGTTAGCAAAAAGAATTATAGACACTGAAGCTCACAGTGACCCTTCCGTTTAGGTGGTGTGAATAATGGTTACTCAAATCAATCATGGCAGATAGATGTATGCAGCGAAATAGAAAGCTACAGCAAGTATGAAAATAATGGAATCGCATTACTTGGTCAAATTTCCTATGTCTTCCTTCTTAAGAAGGCAGAACTATGCTAGCTGTATTTGAATGTGTTTCAGAACAGGTTCCGGACTTGCACAGTTTATTTTCTGTTCGTGTAAATGGAATGGCAAAACAATGTTCCACCGACATGAATGCAACCCACCACAAGGCCACAAAATGCACACTGCAACATAACCATGTTGCTATCTATAAAATATTTGCCATGCACATCTGATAACTGAAAACAGATAACAGAAACTATTAGACGCCTAAGTAAAAAAGAGGTAGTGATGTTTCAGATTGTGTTTCCTTCACAGGACATGGAAACAAAATAATTATATGGGGAATTCAGGATTGTTTAAAAGTCTAATAAACCACATTTTGCAGTAAAGGGAGTAAAAAAAATGTTAACTATACCGTTAACACGGTCTCCACGCAAGATTTCTTTGTCTGGGGATGTATATCTGTAGGAATCTGCAGTATGAGTAGAGTAAAGCCATAATAAGTAATGACGAAAAAAGGATACAATCCACAGAGAATAATCAGTGAAATATGTTGCAGGTTGGTTACTCAAGTTTTCGAATGCACACCAACTGCCTACAGCCTACAGAGACGACCCACTTGAATAAACAGGTGAAACCTCTGACACTAAAAGCATAGACCAAAACAGCAGCTAGAACCTAATCCAGATGTTGACTAATATCCGGTGGCCATGAACCAGCTATGATCCAACTTCTGGTATGATATGACAAAGTCAAATCAAATCTCTCTAGATGTCCTATTTGGGGGCATGTGACACAGTGCCATAATGGATAGCTCTGGAATCTGGAACACATCATATTTTATCACTGCTGGATTTTTCACATATGTTTCTCAAATAACAATGTTGTTCATTGTTGACTGTAATCCTGTGTGTGCATCAGTTCAGTTAGCGTCAGTGCCTTAGTTCAGTTTCAGAGTTTCAGACTTTCTGTTAGCTTCAGTCAGTTAGGATATGATTCAGTCTTTTCTTGTTCCTGGTATCTAGGAGTCAAGTGCACGGTGGTGAACATGTGCAGGTTTGTAGCGGCCACTATGGCCTGTCTTTGCGCCCACTAAGGCCTAGTGGTAGCTTGCCATCAGGAGTATAAATAAGAGAAGATCAGAAAATCAGCATTATCGTATCACCAAACACCTGTGTTCTTACTTCTTGTGTTCGCGTGAGTTGAGAATTGAGAGTGAATCGCCCGGATTGCCAACATTCATCACTAATTCAAATGATGACATGGTGAACAATATGGCAATTAGAAGCAAAAGTGGTATTTATTGCTTTTCACATCACGTAAATAGGCATAAAGGCATCACCAAAGTTTCTTAGACTTAAATCCAAACAAGTACAATAGCCCGCCAGAAAATCAATAAAGACAATAGCACAAATGGACATCGCATGATTGTTGAATAATTTAAAAGGGCACCAAACAACAGATCATTTTCTGCTATAGAACACCATAGAGGTAAGAAACTGCATACCCCACGGCCGTTGTCTGTCACGCTGACTGAATTGTCATCATGAAGGACAACATTAATCTTAGTGGCATATCCGGCTTGTGCTTCATCCACAGCATTATCCAAAATTTCATAAACCTTTGCAGAACCAAAACAATGATCAATGACAAGACAAAATAGAAAACCTTAAACATGGAGGTACAGAAATATAATCTCTCATTCCCATTTACCAAATGATGCAATCCACGAGGTCCAGTGCTCCCAATATACATGCCAGGTCTTGTGCGAACTCCATCTAGTGCTTCTAAGACCTGAAACAAAGAAAGTGAGCATCCAACCACAATCAAGATCAAAAGAGTGTCTGATACCCCGGCGCAGCAGAACTAATAATCCAGCCTCCGAGCACATAACAAAGCGTGGGAGCATGCGAGAGGGAGGGGAGGGGTGGAATCGCAGCGAGAATCACCTGGACGTTGGCGGCGGTGTACTCCCCGTCCACCCGCTTTCCCTGCATCGCCTCGGACGCAGCCGTCGTGGCCATGAACGCCCGTACTGGGACCACATTCGGCCGCGGGGTAGCCCCTACCACAACCCTAGAGCAGGAAGAAAACACCACCAAATCATCACCAGGCGAGCTCAAATGAGGAACGCCACGAGAAAGGAGTCGTACGAAGGGTGAGGAGGTACCTGGGTCCGAAGAGGAACCGGGGGGAGGCGACGGCGGCGGGGCAAGGGGAGCGGACTGGGAGCATGAGCGAGGGGGCGGCGGCGGTGAAGAGGAGGCGGCGGAGGAGCCCGCGGAGGTGGGGCGGGGGAGGCGGCGGCCGGAGGAGGGGCGCCATCCACGAGGAGGAGGAATTTGGGGAGGAGGGGCTTGGGGTTTAGCAAGGGCCGAGTAGTGGATGAGGCGAAGCAGAGGGTTTAGCGGCGGGGTCGAATACCGAGCAGCGAGCAGGGAGGGCTGCAGTGCTTCGTCTTCGAAAACGAGGAATAGAATGGAAGGAGCCGGGACTGAGCCGTCGTGCATTCGGCCTGCCCGGGGAAACAGGGAAGACGGGCCGAGTTTTCAGTTCAGACGGGTTGGGCTTCGCCAATACCGTTGGTCGTTGGACACGTTTTCTGAAAAAAAAATGAGGATATAGCTGGGCTACGATGGCAGTTTTAGGCCCATGGATTTCGTCCGTTTAGCACCGGCCTAGTTCATCATTTGGAATCTGCTTTTTGCGGAGTTTGAGCGAACAAGCGCACAAATTCTAAGATAGAGCTTTTGCAATTTCAAACTCCCACATCTTTTAAAGTTCGCGAGTTGGCTTCTCGCATGTCCGTTCAAAATGGGCTATCTCGAAAGCATTCGCAATAATTGAAGTGCACGTTAAGTTTCTCACGCCACAATCACATCAACGAATCCTCTCGAGTAATTTTGGATGGCTACTGTGACTTTTGTGATTCTATAGTATCAGAAAGCACACCCGACGTGTTCCTAGAAAAAAAAATACTCTTGGCCATATTTATATAAGAAATTCTATGGTGCTTGGAATTAATGATAACCGTTCTTTTTGTCAGATCTAACGGTTACAAATAGGAAGGAACCTAGTGCCAGGAACTAATTACTTTTCTTTTTTCTTAAATTCACAAAGGGTAATTTAGTACTTTCAATTCCTGTGTTAGGAAGCGATCAACAATGAAGCGCGCACCATTGACGACGATGGGCGAGGCGCCTTCAAAGAAGGTAGTGGCCTGGCTCCTCCGCCGCTGCCGCCAACGCGGCCATCGGCCTCCGCTGCCGCCTCCCAAAAGCTCGTACCGCCGTGACGGCGTCCAAATTGGTAGCCTCCCGCTGCTTCGACAAGTGCGGTGGAGCCGGCCGCTGTTGATTAGCAAGGGATTGGTGACGGGGGCCAAAGTCCTCATCGCTAATGATTAGGCTCTTTCCTCTACGACCTGTTTTGTGTTCAGCAATCAACGAATAGAGCATGAATTTTCGAGAACGATAGCTTGCTGGATCTAAACATATTGATGGCCGTTTGAATCGAAAGGGCTTAACCTGCAATGTCATTAATTGGACCAACAAATGAAGATATCACGTGCAGATTAAGCCCTTGCAGATGTCAAATGGATCTATGGGTGCTCATTCTTTTTTAATCAAGGAAGCGCGGAAGCGCTGGTTGCTAGCAGTGGCCGGAGATGGGGGGATCGGCAGGAGGAGATCATGTCACACGAATGGCTCCCACGTTGATTGGGAGCTTCAAGAACGGGTAATAAAAGAATAATAAATTCAAGAACAACACAACAATTAGAGGAGAGAGTGGACTAAAAAAAGCTTTACTTGAGGTTAGACATCCTTCGAAATTGCTATAAAGAAAGGCATCATATAGGAATTTTACAGGATTCATGGGAGCACAGTCCTTTGTTCCAAGCGACTCCATAGGAAACTTTCCTATATATTTGAGTCCTCTGAAATTCCTTCACTTTGCCGCTTCTCAAATATCCATTCAAAATGGACTATCTCAAAGGGGGGCATTTGCAAAATCAGACATATTTTGGAGTCTAATTCTGAAAACGGACCTCTTTTTCAGACTTTGCAAAATCGGACCTGTTTTTTTGAATCTGAAGCAATGTTTTACCCCTATTCCGTTAGAAGGACTTAACGGTGTCAAATATGCTGGCAAAAGACTTTAATGCCCTTCGCAAAATTGCTCATGTTTTCTTTATTGACTTGCAAAGTTGTCCATGTTTTGACATGATTCATATGTATATATGGAAAATGAAATTCGGGATATATTTTTTTTGCGAATGACATTCGGGATATATTTAAATCAATTTGCATCATAAGTTGTGAAAATTCAAATTTTTTTATGAAAATCTGAAAGAACTTTGGTGAGATCTGGTGCTCGTCCTCTTCCCTCACGAACAGCCACGAAATTGGGATAAAAATATTGTTCACGTCCTCATCAGTTTAACTTGCAGTGAAGTCTGAATTCAACGTTCTTGTTTGGGGAGAGAACAGCAGAAGACTTTACCGCATCCTTCGGCCTTCATGGAGATCGAAACCCCTCCGTCGATTCCAAGATTAGTAGCAGAAAAAAATAGGAGAACCAATAATCCCAAAAGAACAACTGAAAACTCTGTTTCGGTCTGACAAAATCGCGAGGGAGGAATGCAAATGCAGTGCCGAGGCGGAGGCGAAGAGCCTTGCCGCCGCGCCCCTGCTGCGCGGCCTGCACCGCTTGCCGGCGCAGCCCCCAAGCTTCGCGCGCGTCGCATTGCCCAACCCGCCTGGCCTCGCGCCACCTGAACTCTGCATCTGACCAGCCAACACCGCATGCCAAGTGTCTGCTCGCCTGAAGGCCAGCCCGCGCCGCCTGACGAGCAGCCCGTGGTTGACCAGATGCAGCAGAACAAGGGAGGACAAGATGGTCCTTTCCTATTTTCCAAAACTTTCTTTGAATTTAGGCCTAAAAGAAGGGGCCAGCTAACAGACCGAGAAAAGAGGGAGCAAACGGAGGGTTCGGTTTCAAAAAAGATGTCCCATTTTGCAAACTCTAAAAAGAAGGTCCGTTTTTAAAATTGACCTTGAAAACGAGTCCGGTTTTGCAATTCTCCCTTGATCAAAGCTGTGATTGTCTACCTAGTACTTGTTGCACCCCAGCTTTAGACATGCTAATTAAAACGAGAATCAAACACAATGCGACGAACGGAATCATGTCACTCGACCCGGCCTCTTAATTTCGACAAGGACATATATCACGATGGCAATTAATCATTGGTCGGTAACTAAACCCAACGTGTTGTAGATAATCATAAATATACACATGTGTATTTATCACCAGGGTTTACCAAACCGTTGGTAACCGGTCCGGTTTTCGGACCGGTTACCTCGGTTTTACCGGTTTTTGATTGGTTTTTAAATTTGAATTTAAACAAATTTTAAAATTTGACAAATTTCGTCCGGTTTTTATCGGTTTTTATCGGTTTTGACCGGTTACCGACCGGACCGGGGTCCGGGCGGGTGGGT
>LAPY01000067.1:171633-190469 GCA_000970635.1 Eragrostis tef
GCGCTCGAGGGCCACCTCGCCCGGCTCGGGGCGAGGGCCGACGAGCTCGGCGACGCGCTGGACGGGCTCAAGCAGGTGGAGTTCCTCAGGAAGGACGACTTCGACAAGTTCTGGGAGGAGGTGAAAGACACCCTGGGATCGGAGTCCGGGGGCGAGGTCGATCTGAACCAGGTCCGAGCTTTGGCCAGGGAGATCGCCATGAAGGAGATTGAGAAGCACGCCGCGGATGGCATTGGCAGGGTTGACTATGCTGTGGGATCGGGTGGGGGAAGAGTTGTCCGCCACTCTGATGTTTACGAGCCTAAACGTGGTGGTTTCCTTTATTCATTTTGGAGTGGAGGTAAAGCTGACCCGCAGAAGATGCTTCAGCCGAGCTTTGGGGAACCTGGGCAGTGCTTTCCTATGCAGGGAAGCAGTGGGTTTGTGGAGATCAAGCTCAAATCGGCTATAATCCCAGAGGCAATCACGCTCGAGCATGTGTCCAAGGTTAGTATTTTCTTTACAACTTCCGTTTATGCAACTAGTGGTCTCTTACATTGCTCTGTGCTTAGTTCTTGTCTGCATTGTTATTCATATCGTCAAAGATTAGGTTGTGAATGAAACTGTTTGACCTAGATTTGATTACAAGATGGGCTAGCTGCTGTTAGCGCAAACACGAATTGTTAGAATATAGCAAAATTGCTTAACAGGATTAGTGTGTGATGATGCCTGTAGCATTGAGTTAAACCATAGTCAACTGCAGATAGAAGCATTCTCCCAATAAATGTTTTGTTTTGTGTGTGTGTATTGGCCACTTCTACATTTTTTTGTTTCTTCAACTATCACAAAAAGGAATCATACAGTACCCATCCTGCTTCTGCTAAGACATTTTTCTCTGCTGTATGTTCTATTGGGAATCAAACTAGACTTCTTTTTTTAACTCCTATGTTAGTATTAAGTTGTAATGCATTCTTGTCGTCTAGATTTCACTTGCTTTGTGTGTCTTCCTATGGCGGCCATTGGTAAAACATGTTGGTACCGAATAATTACTGAATTTAATATCTTTGTTAATTCTGAAATTTAGTATATTTACTTGAATTGCTTAAAGCGAACCATATCTTCCCAGTACCTTACGCTTTGAGTCATAGTTCTCAGAGAAATGGCAAAATCGTTTATCAATGTTTCAGTTATTTGTCTGACTGGATGCCAATTACACTGTTATTTTCTTTTGCTCCTTTTGTCCCTGCTGACCATTTCCCTCCATAATCTTTTTTGTGTGAATCCAATCTTTTCTGTAATTCAGTGGCATTGACCTAGTAATAAACAGCCTGGTTGTCAAATAGAGCACTAGTGTATAGTTGTATCAGTCAACCTGTATATAGTTGTTGGAAATATCAGTTGTGGCACTACTGCAAAACTATCCCATTCCAATGAACATGTATGCAATATTTATTCTGAATTCATGATTCTTCTTTAGTTTGCATGCTAACCACTGTCTTAATTTTTTGCTTCGTATGTTGTCTCGTATAGTTGCCTTTTGCTTTTGAATAAACTTTGATGCTTGTGTGCTGTTAAGCTGTTATTGTCAGACTATCAATATTATGAAAAGCAAATTACCCTGCAATTGATTTTTATGAAATGCTGAGCCCACAGGTCTTGCTCATAGATTGCTGATGTTGGGAATACTAGTGATTTTGATCATAAAGGATAAAACTTGCATTATTATGGTCAAGATTAGCAGCATTTATGGGGATTCAACTGCATTTTCCAAATTGACCTTGCTTTAAGAAAAACATGTAGTCCTGCTCGTTCGTGGGAGGGGGAAAAAGTAAAAACTTGCATGATTTTGTTTTGGAACAAGCATGATTATGTTTTATTTCGTTGCTATCTATTCTGTTGCTTGAACTTCCTTAAATCCATGAGTCTCTAAATCCATCAGTATGCTTTATGTCTGTTCAGTGGGAATATTCCTCTGGCAGATTATACATGTACAGATACTTAGTCTGGTTCATGATATACATTGCAGGATGTAGCCTATGACAGATCTACAGCGCCAAAGGACTGCCGGGTGTCCGGATGGTATGAAGAGACACCTGGCGAGACTCGATCAAGTGATGCTGCAAAGATGGCTGTCTTGACGGAGTTCATATATGATCTGGAGAAGAACAACGTGCAGACGTTTGATGTAACAGCACCAGATGTAGGCTTGATCAATATGGTCCGCTTGGACTTCACTTCAAACCATGGAAACTCCTTGCTGACATGTGTTTACCGCCTCCGGGTGCATGGCCACGAGCCAGTTTCTCCTAGAAGCTTAGGCTCTCAGGCCTGAGGTGTGAAGGCTTTCTCTCTGTTGTATGCATTTTGTAGTAGGGCGACTCTCTCATTGTACCTATTCTAGAGTACAAGTTTCAGCCTAGGATGTTCTCAGTATACACTGTAAATCCAACAATCGTTTGCTGGTAGCCAGGCTTGTTCTAGTCCAGTCCAACCGCATATGGTTGATGTGTAGTTTGTGCCATACATGGTTTGCCAATCGTTTTGCTCTCTAATGTAGGGGGCACATCTTGTATGGTGAATTTGGTCGCGGCTGGAAGCAGTCGCGCCCGGGAAAGAAAATGGTTCTGTTATCATTGGTTGCAAGCAACCTTCCGTTGATGTCCGACAAAACAGATGGAACATGGATACAATGGTTTTAGACCTGGAAATTTCGTTATTACATGGACCATTGTCCATAAGGTTCCAGAGAACAGAGAACGGGATTGGTCATATCTGGCCTTGCTATTTCCATGGCCTCCGAAATCTTACTCGTCAATGTGCTCAACCCGGCGGCGAACGCGACAAATCTTGATTTCTCCTCGTAGGGCCTGTTTAGTACACATGGACTCAGCATGATTTCTGGGAAGAACATACTGTAAAGAGTTCATTTCGGGTTGATGAATGTTGAAGCCTTACCACACTTTATCCCCGACCCCAATTAAGCTCGTCCAAAAAACCGTGTCCTCAAACGTTTGATCCGCTTGTTCGGCAGGCCTATTATGATTCAGTAGCTACGCAGGCTTGTTATGATTCAGTAGCTACAATGTTCGTAGTTATTTCTTGTTATGATTCAGTAGCTATAATGTTTGTAGTTATTTTTTAAATGATCTGGCGTTGGCAGCCCGCGAGAAGTCTCTGGACCCAATGGTGCTTGAGGCCCTCATCATCAACCAGCCGATACATGATGTTGGGGGTGATTCCATCACACAGCAGCAGATTGGCACGCCCACGCTTGATGTCGGCCCTTTCACTGAAGAATGGATAGGGAAGTCAGCTGAGACTCCATTGATAAGAAGCGAAGCGGACCAACAGATTGGGTATGAACTGATCAAAGCCCTGAGCAACCTCAAACAAAATGTGGTAGCCCATCAATCTCCTCCCATTCTACCAAACACCTTGATCGAGAAGAAACCTTCTGTTGTGGGCCCTGAGGACAACGGCCAGTGTTGTGGCCAAAAATTGGCAATTAAGATCAAGCCTCAGAAGCCAACTTTCAAGGTGATTCGAGATACGCTGACCAAGAAATGGGTCTTTGTCAAGGAAGATAAGAAGTTGGGTTCTTGGTCTTACGGCGATTCCTGGACACATACAAGATGCTCTCGAGTGGAAGCAGCATTGAGGCTACTAGATTGGCTATGCTCATGCAACAAATCAGGAAGCTAATGCAAGCACGCGAGATGAGGAAAAAGAAAAAGAAGAAAACCAGCCACAAGCACATTCTTACAGTAACAACAAAATAAAGAGGATTCTGTAGGAGCAGCTGGGAATACTTGTCTCCTGAGTTGTCTAGTGAATGGTATTCCTGAAGACCATGAGTTGCTAGGCTATCTCCAACGGTGGAGAGGATCCAAACCCAAAGTAGGAGTTGATTTCCATCAAAATAGCTGACCAAAAAATGTTCATCTCCAACGATAGCACCCCAAAACAACCCACCCTTCTTCCTCCTCGTGCGCCGCAGCCGCAGCCCCCGCTCCGTGCCGCCGCGCTGCCGGCCGCCGCAGCCCCCGGGAGGAAGAGGCCGTGTCCTCCTCCATGGCCACGATGAAGACGAGCAGCAGGCCACCGTGAAGCCGTGTTCTCCTCCATGGACTCCCCTTGAGCTTCCCCTTCGCAAATCAACATTTCCCCTTCTCAAATCAACCTTCTTCTCACGCAAATCGAGTTCATGGCAGCTGCAATTGAGCTTTTCCCTCCACGATTCGAGCTTTTCCTCACTGAACACACTCCAAAGTTTCAATCCCCTGCATTTCGACCTCTGGACCTTTTGCAATGTCATGCTTATTTGACTAATTCTTGCTTTGGTGGTCCGCAGCCTCTCTATTAAGCAAGCAACGGCGTCTGCAGCCTCTCCGCCACCAAATCAAGCTGCTCCAACCAGCAATTCCGAGAGGCAAACCACCAAATCCGTCCCTGCCAATGAAGCAAAGCTCAACTTTCAGTCCTAAATCCGACGAGCTCGCAGGTACCAGCACAAGAACCAAACAAACAGAGACGAGAGCTCCTCGGTTCGACCCATCCTTCCTCTACTGCTGCTCGCCTCGGTGACGAGAGCTCCTGCGCCGGCGCCGACGAGAGCTACTACGCGGCTCGGCCGATGAGAGCTCCTGCGCGAGGCGGCGGAGTGAGCCCCAAGGCGAGGAAAGGCTCGCCTGCGAAGCTCGGCTCGATGAAGAACCCACCGTCGGCATCAGCTCGGAGGCGTCCTTCCGTCAGCTCGGAGGCGTCCTTCCGTCAGTACCAATTCAATTTAATCCAATCCTTTCGCTGTGGGGGTGATTAATTAACTAGCAATTAGCAGCATCTGAGACGGAAACTTGGGATTGGATTGGATTTTGGTGGGTGCAGGGGAGATGAAGAAGCTGATGGCGGCCAAGGCGTTTCTGAACATGGCCGGCGTCAAGGACCGCTCCAAGGTCGTCGTTGTGGAGGACCCCGAGGCCCGCGCCGCCTGCCTCGTCGCTCCGCGTCCTGCTGCTGCTACTGCTACTTGTCCTCGACTTCGCTCGCCGCTGGGGAACCGCTGCTGGGCCGGCGGTGGAGGGGGCGTGAGGAGGAGAGGAGGCGGAGCGGGAGGAAGACGAAAGAAAAATAACGATTCGATGTTGGTGTCGCTCGAGGATGCGCCGCATTTGTGAGGTGCGAGGGGGCCGGCTCCAAAAATGGATAAGTTGTTTGAGTGTTAGGTTAGAGACAGTTTTTGCACCTTTCACATCCCATATCATGTGTAAAGCCTAAAATGGAACATCCGTTGAAGATAGCCTTACATACGATGCTACTACAGGTAACCTCTTTGGTTGTTAAAGCATCAAGCAGTTCGAAATTCTTCAGCTACCATCATCTTGAGTTCTGTCTGCTGGTTTATTTTGTGGTTTTCTTCTTTCTCGGGCTTGGGGATGCGCTTAGTCTGGGCCTAGCTCTAATGCTGGGTTAGTCTATGTACCTCTAGGATGTACCTTCTATTACTCTTTTCTTAATGAATGGCAGCGCTTCTGCTCTATGTTTTTTAAAAAATAAACGTCTAGCTGCTACAATAATACAATTGTTATTCAGCTTGGCCGATGATGAATTCTGCACATGATTTCCTGCAGCATAGCGAAATGGGGGCAGCGCCTTGCCCCATAACCGGAAGCCCGGTCCGAATCCTAAAGCGCCGGCTTCTAGAGGCCAGCTCGTGTCGTGTCGTCGTCACCGCGTGCGTGTCGTGTTCCCCTCCCTCCCCAACTCCAGCTAGCTCGAGCTGCCTTTAGACGCGCGGCCTTGCTCTCGCCGTCCGTCGCAAGGAAATTTCCGCCGGGCCGGAGCGCAGGTACGTACGATGCCGCCGCGCGCGGAGCCACCGAATCAATCCTTCTCCCGTCCTCAATTTGCCCACGCTCTTGATCCGCCATTTCCGTGACACGGCATTTCGTTGCTCGTGCTTTTCCCGAATCTACCGTGCTGCTGCTGCTGATTTCATGCCGCGCACATCCTGCTGACCGGTGCGTTTTCTTACCTCGCTGTTCCATTCTCCTGTGGGTTGCGCGCAGGGCGAGGTACTCCGCGGCGAGAGCGTTCAGGGTGGGAAGAGAAGGTCGCGGAGCGGTGTACGCAACGCGAATTCGGGCATCCTATTTTCAGGTGTCGCCATCCTTTGTTTTCCTTGGTAAGTTGCACAGGTTCTTCCATCCCATTTTGAGCCTTGAGTTATTTCCTGCTATATTCCATGATCCATCGTCTCGTTATTTTTGTTGTGCCTGTATATAGACGGCATCGAATGATTGCGGTCAGGTTGATAAGTGCTAACCTTAAGAATATGTTGTTGGGGCTCCCTGAATCTCAAACCTTTTGTTCATTTTTAGTTTAGTTTCTAGATCCATAATTGCATTCCTAGTATGGGTTCTCCGCCAGATCGTGAAACTGGAATTCAATGCGAATTCAAATACCAGGAGTTCATAGTGTATCTGCAAATTTTGTTGTTCCCTTTCTGTATGTTCCTTAGGTGTCTGATTTTAATGTAGAAAAATCAAATAAACAATGTTATGGTTATGGGTAGGATTCGCTTTATTCAAGGCACGTTAAATGCCACCCCTGAAGGGCCGATCCTGCTATTGTACAAAATTTGCTATGCTATCATTGTTCACTGAACTCACTATACATGTGGATTTTGGATTGTTATTTCTGTCTTTGGTCTTTCCTATGTGTTGTGATTGTGTGTTATCTCTTGTTATGAAGCCTTATCTCGTGTTTGGTTACAGAGATGGCCGGCAAAGGAGGCTATGTTCCACCTCAGTATGTTCCTTTATATGGCCTAGATACTGAAGAAGATCGTGTTCCTCCCCTTGAGGAGAACCATGCTGAACGCCATAAACTCAGCAGGGATCCGACACAATGGTCTTCTGGCATCTGTGCTTGTTTTGATGATCCACAGAGCTGTATGCTACTTTCTCACCTGTGACCCCTTGATTTACAGAAGAATAAGAAAGGTGCTATTTGGTTGCATGACAGGATGTGAACATGACAACACATGCCTTTGTGTTTCTGTTACAAATTTAGCATGCTGTAGTGGTTATGTGGTGCACTAGAAACTATGCATTAACGTGTGCTTCTGGGAGATGATTGACGTCAATCTTTTTTCTTTCCCTGCTCGCCTCATTTTAGTAGTGTCTCCTGCCTGACTTCTCATTGCATAGGTAAAAATAAGAAGGATGGGCGGAAATATACCGTTCCTTTAGTGATTCAGCTTCCTATCATTTTAGACTTATCTATGGTTTACAAGTTGCTTCACCTGCCATGAAAATGTGACACTTGTTACTATGACCTAACAAATTATGAGAAACATGGAATTATGCTTGGATACATCTCCCTACCTTTGTGTTGGCTCATGTGATATTTCTGTACTTTCAGAACTCTTAGAAGCATTATAGTTCATTTGCAGTTGTTTTAATAGCGCAAAATCATGTCATGCTAAAAAAGTTTGCTTGTATGATAGGAAAGTTCCCTAAAATTTCTGGCCATCTTTCCAGGTTGTATTGGTGCGGCTTGTCCCTGTTTCCTTTTTGGAAAGAATGCACAATTCTTGGGATCTGGAACTCTTGCTGGATCATGCACTACACATTGCATGCTCTGGGGCCTTCTTACAAGTCTCTGTTGTGTGTTTACTGGGGGCCTTGTATTAGCAGTTCCAGGGTCTGCTATTGCTTGTTATGCCTGTGGATATCGCAGTGCACTAAGATCAAAGTACAATCTCCCGGTAAGCTATTTGAACCCCTGGCAGTAATAATATTATTGTTTGTGATTTTCATGGGTTTTGTTTTCTTATCGTTTTTACATCTACTGTAATTTGGCTTTTAGCATTTTTAGCTAAAATTTTCCACCATGGTAAGGTATCTCTTGAGTTTATTACAAACACACAGTAGGACAGCCATCCTCTGTACTGTGTGTACTCCGCATGGACACCGTGCATTTTATAACACTTGAATATGTTTTGAAACTGATATCCATTTTTTTAAATCTCGTGATGTGAACAATAAAAACGTTTTCTTGACCGAAAACTGATCATCCAAAAATATATTTGTCTTGTAGGAAGCACCATGTGGTGATTTGACGACACATTTATTCTGTCACTTGTGTGCCATATGCCAAGAGTACCGTGAGATCCGCGAGAGAACAGGCAGTAGCACCTCTTCAGCTCCTAATGTGACTCCACCTCAAATGCAGACGATGGATGACCCTTGACTGCAATAGATGTGAACGTATCCTATCTGACAAATTCTTGGTTGGGCCCTGCCTTTGTCTGCCAGCGTTTGACATGTTTTTCGCTGTTGTGCTTCCACAGATTACTGTGATATGAGGTCTGGTTTCAAGATAACGGTTGAACTGCTCACAAAGAGTATACGTGTAGCTGTGATCGTGTAAGTTTCTTCATTTGTAATTGTGGAGGGAGCGTGCAGGGAAAAAAGAAAAGAAAGATCTTTATTTTCCTTGCTGTTTGCAAAAATTTCTCCTATGCTGATGCCTTTTTGCGTGAATCCTTTGCTGATACTTTCCAAATGCTTCAACGTCAACGCCTACGCCTGCATGAGCATAAAAGTTGTATTTTGTGAGGCCTGCTACGACTCACTCCTACGCTTTCTCTGTGCCACCATCGCCTACACGTCGGTCAGCATCAAAACACGTATGTGCAGCAAATATGGGTGTGTTCCTATGGCATCTTCGGTGCGGTAAATGCAGTGTGTTTCTGGTTCCGCTAATAGAAAAATTTAAAACGGTGAGTTTCCATCAACCCGTTTCGCATGTGATTGTGCACTGGTGCACTGCCACTGTGCCACCAGTGAAGAACGGTAAATGCTATCAAGGTGTGCACAGTGATATTTCCAGCCTCCAGAAGGGCAGCAAGTTAAGGCCTTGTCCGGTTCTTGGAAATTAATTCCCCAAGACATTTGTTCCAGGCAGGGATCAAGTGGATCCCTTTGAGGATTTTAATCCCCTCATTTCCTCAATCCTTTAACACACAAAGATTGTTCAGCAGGCAAGAATTCATTGTTCAATGACAGCTTACTCTCAAATGATGTAACACAATTTGCCGGTCACGGTCGCTCTCCAATGAAGTCTAACAGTTCAATTGCAACTTCATACAACAGGCAGCATGTAGTCCATAGTCAGCACTGAAAGCCATAGAATTCGATTGTAATCCTGCTGATAATTGAATGAAAATTCTGAGACTCAAAAAATAAAAAAGGCACCAGACTAACCTTTTTGTTTATCAATCAAGATCTAATTTTTTCACTCCCGCGCAAAACAAATAACTATGGGTGTCCACGCATACTACTTGACCATAAATGAATAAGCAAGATTCTCATCTCAACAACTAAAACTGCGAGTTTCTTCTTCTTTACTATCAGCAAGAATGCCGTGATCATCACAGGCAACAGGATAACAGCACCCAACCACAGATCCCACCGGCTGTCAGGACCATGTACGCCACTAAAGCCAGTGGTAAGCCGTAAGCATGATGCAGAACAGAGACAAGCAACAGGCACAAAAGGGTTATTAGTTAGTACTTAGTAGACAGATTAGACCAAGAATAACAGACAGTGTTCCAAAGAAAAGGAAGAAAAAAAAGGCATGCCATTATCGATATACTATTTCCATGAATAAATTGCTTGTCTTTCAGGACAAGTACATGTGGTATGTGGAAGAAGCAAATCGGATCATGTGAACCAGCATAATGAAGCTAACTACAGAAGCAGATCTTATGTTCACCAGTCTACAAATCATACTCTAGTAAAAGGCGAAATGTTCTGGACAATAAGATGTAACAAGCAATTTGTAAAGTGAAACACTCACTCACTAAAACTGAACATATGGCCTAACTGGATTGCATACAGCTTGTCAACACAATTACTACATGAAATAAACAATTCATGCTGCCAGTACCACACGCCAAGAACCTGCTCCAATTAGGAAAAAGACTAGTATTTTGAAGCATTCGTTAGTAGGATTTTGAACCACGTGACGAACTACTAAAGCCTATATCTTATTAACTAGCATTTGAGAAAAACCTAAAAACTCAAGATCACATATCTTCATCTAATTCTTTATTGTACACAGAAAAAACCCGAAGTATTTATTGTCAGGCACAATTTTGGTTCAGTTAGTTTGAAAAACTGACTGGAAAGCATGAAAATCAACAACCCTCTTCGCAACAATGTTTAAGATCGTGATTAACAG
Organism: Eragrostis tef; assembly: GCA_000970635.1. NCBI lineage: Eukaryota > Viridiplantae > Streptophyta > Magnoliopsida > Poales > Poaceae > Eragrostis > Eragrostis tef. The sequence goes on from LAPY01000067.1 coordinate 181,861, forward strand.
AGAGGGCAATATTGCAGGCAGGAAACATAAATAAAAATATAAATAAATGAAGGTATTTAGAGGAATGATGCAAGTACCTGTTAAGCCATTTCATTTCTTAACCAAATCAAAGCAGATTCGGGATCCTCATCGCACGCACTTAGAAAAATTTCTCTGTTAACTTCACTCTTGAAGACAGAATATGCTTTGGCCTTTTCCTCCTTGGTAACTTCCATTGAATTCAGAACAGATATACACCTCTTTATTGAAATATCCATACCTCGAACAACCTCCTTTATTTTTGCTAAAAGGACATCTTCAGTTTGTTTGGTTCTCATATCAAGGTATGTCTCCATCATTTCTTCTATATTAGCACTCTTCCTCTGCCTCTTTGGTTCTCTTTCTTCCATATTAGTTGATACAATGGCAACTCTTCTTTGCTGTCCATTCCTCGCATGTTCATACTCTTGGTCTCTTGATGCAGTAGTAGCTCTTCTTTGCTGTCCATTCCTTGCAAGACTTGCATCTTCATAGTCTTGGTCTCTTGATGCACTAGCAGCTCTTTGCACTCCATTCCTTGCACCACTTGCATCTTCATCTTCATTTCTTTGCTCTTCTGCATCTACATATTCTTGGTCTCTTGACGCACTAGCAGCTCTTTGCTTTCCATTCCTTGCAACACTTGCATCTTCATCTTCGTTTATTTGCTCTTGTGCATCTACATCTTCTACATCACAACCCAAATCTTCTCCCAAATCTGAAATTATAAATTCAGTGGTACCGAGTTCATTTCTATTGCCAATTTGTCTATGAGATAGATCTTGTGGTGACCGAATAGAAGTGAAATTGTAAGTTCCTACAGCCAAATGACCTGCACAAGGAATTATAGTAAAAGAAAGAGTAAGCAACATCCAGTTCGCGCAAAGCATAGACATTGATAGAAATTATTATGTCTTGTGTTAATACTAACCATCATAAAGTTGTCCCAGTGAATCAAACAGAGGAAACTTGTTATAGCGAAACTTCCTAGCTTTAGGAAATGTCTGCACAACAAAGCAAACTACTAATCCAATGGATGCATCATGTAACTAACTACAAAATTAAGTAATGTTGAAGAAAGCGTCTTACAACGATGATGTTATCCCATACATCTGGTCCAGCCTCAATCATACATTTCTGTTCATTCCAACGACATCCACTTTGCCTCCTTGCCTCTTTCAACATCTTGTAGTCTTTCTTCAGCTGATTTTCCTTCTCTTGGATTTGGGCCTTACTGAACAACACATACTTATTCCTATCGTGGAATTCCTTCACAATCTTGTGCAAAAGCTCAATAAGGGACTTTTCAAGTTCTGGATTCCAAGAGGCTCTTGATCTTTCTACATAAATACGGATCAAACATAAACAATACAGATTATACAGTTGTAAAAGTGACTTATAAATTTATAATGCAGAAGCATGGAGGAAAAGTTGATATGTAGAACAACTAAAGTTGCATACCACTTGAAGATCCTCCAAGCTTCTCTGCACTTGTTGATGCAGTAGCAACTCTTCTTCGTTGTCCATTCGTTGCAAAACTTGCATCTTCGTCTTCTTGGTCCCTTGATGCAGTCACAGCTCTTCTTTGCTTTCCATTCCTTGCAACACTTGCATCTTCATCTTCATCTTCATTTTCATTTCTTTGCTCTTGTGCATCTGCATCTTCTACATCATAAGCCAAAGCCTCTCCCGAGTCCAGAGACTCCGGAATTATAAATTCAGTGTTACCAAGTTCATTTCTATTGTCAATTTGCCTAAAAGATGGATCTTGTGGTGACCGAATGGAAGTGAAGCTGCAAGTTCCTTCAGCCAAATGACCTGCACAAGGAATTATAGTAAAAGAAAGAGAAGCAACATGCAGTTCGCGCAAAGCATAAACATTGCTAGCAATTATTGTGACTGGTGTTAATACTAACCATCATAAAGTCGTCCCAGTGAATCAAACAGAGGAAAAGATGCCTTGTGATTGCGAAACTTCCTAGCTTTAGGAAATGTCTGCAGAACCAATGAAACTACTAATTGAATGGATGCATAATGTAACTAACTACAAAATTAAGCAATGTTGAAGAGAGCATCTTACATCGATGATGTTATCCCATACATCCGGTCCACCCTCAATCATACATCTCTGTTCATTCCAACGACATCCACTTTGCCTCCTCGCCCCTTTCAACATCTTGTAGTCTCTCTTCAGCTGATTTTCCTTCTCTTGGATTTGGGTCTTTGTGAAAGACACATACTTATTCCTATCGTGGAATTCCTTCACAATCTTGTTCCAAGCTTGTGAGGACCATCCATAAACACCTCTATAAGCAGTGTTGTTGTGCTCATGCAAAAGCTCAACAAGGGACTTTTCAAGTTCTCGATTCCAAGACGCTCTTGATTTTTCTACATAGACAAGGATCAAACATAGACAATACAGATTACAGAGGTGTAAAGTGTATAATTTGATTTATAATGCAGAAGCATGGAGGAACACAAGCTGATGAAGTAGAACAACTAAAATTGCATACCACTTGGAGATCCTCCAAGCTTCTTTGCACTTGTTGATGCAGTAGCAGCTCTTCTTTGCTGTGCATTCCTTGCAATACTTGCATCTTCATCTTCTTGGTCCCTTGATGCAGTATCAGCTCTTATTTGCTTTCCATTCCTTGCAACACTTGCATCTTCATCTTCATTTCTTTGCTCTTGTGCATCTGCATCTTCTACATCATAAGCCAAATCCTCTCCCGAGTCTGGAATTATAAATTCAGTGCCATCAAGCTCATTTGTATCGTCCATTTGTTGAAGAGATGGATCTTGTGGTGACCGAATAGAAGTGAAGCTGCAAGTTCCTTCAGCCAAATTACCTGCACAAGGAATTATAGTAGAAGAAAGAGTAAGCAACATGCACTTCGTGCAAAGGATAGACATTGATAGCAATTATTATGACTTGTGTTAATACTAACCATCATAAAGTTCTCCCAGCGAATCAAACTGAGGAAAAGATGCCTTGTTATTGAGAAACTTCCTAGCTTTAGGAAATGTCTGCAGAACCAAAGAAAACTACTAATGGAATGGATGCATAATGTAGGTAACTACAGAATTAAATAATGTTGAACAGAGCATCTTACAGCGATGATGTTATCCCATACATCCGGTTCAGCCTCAATCATACATCTCTGTTCATTCCAGCGACATCCACTTTGCCTCCTCGCCCCTTTCAACATCTTGTAGTCTCTCTTCAGCTCGCCTTCCTTGTCTTGTATTTGGGCCTTAGTGAAAGACACGTACTTATTCCTATCGTGGAATTCCTTCACAATCTTGTTCCAAGCTTGTGAGGACCATCCATGAATGCCTCTATAAGCAGCGTTATTGTGCTCATGCAAAAGCTCAACAAGGGACTTCACAAGTTCTTGATTCCAAGATGCTCTTGATTTTTCTACATAAACAAGGAGCAAATATAAACAATATAGATTACAGAGTTGTAAAAGTGTAGAATTTGATTCATAATGCAGAAACATGGAGGAACGCTAAATTTGATATGTAGAACAACTGGCATACCACTTGGAGACCCTCCAAGCTTCTCTGTGCGGTTGCCTTTAGCAGAACTCAACCTTGGAGAACCTCTTCCAACCATATTAAACCTTGGAGAACATCTTCCAACCATAACTGTAAACACTAAATCCAATTTGAACACCAGCTTGCTTCTAAAAGGGAGATTGATTTCGATTTGACAAATAAATCACAAAAGAGGGATAGATAAAGAACTCTTATTTCATCAACAACCAATACAGACAGGTCTAACAATGTACATGAGAAACTTCAAGAAAAGAAACTACAAGAGAACAGAGTACCTCTTGATTCTTGAAGAGGCTATGGGTCTCAGGGATGGTGGTGTTTGGTCTTCTCTAACTTGTGCAGGGAGGATCTACAAAGTTTATGAACAAGCATCAAGAAAAAAGGTCAGAAAAATCAAGGCAATGAGGGCAGTAACAAATGGTGGATATCTGTCATTAGTAATAAACCTTTAAATTGCTAATCATTCAGTACAAACACATGTGCATGAAGAAAGTCTGATCAAGTGGACCAGCACTAGGTAGCTAAGTACTACAGCAGACCTTATTATGTACTAAACAGTCTATACATTAGTTATACACCTTTAAATTGCCAATCATTCATGATAAATACATGTCCAGAAGAAAGTCTGATCATATGATCAGCATTAGGTAGCTAAGTACTACGGCAGGCCTTATGTACACCAGTCTACACATGACACTAGGCTAAATGTTCTGGACAGCAAGATGTGATTAGCAATTTGTAGACAGCACATATGCACCAACTAGTTTTCATCTGCTTTAAAAATAAACTTAAGCTAGTTTGCTTGCTAGTTTGCATCTCTGAGAATGCTCTCTAGGAAGCTAGTTTGCATGATTGCATCTGCCCTGAAATTCAGGCCAACATTACTACTACAAGAAAGAAACAATTCATGCTGCTAGTACCATGCAAAGAACCTGCTGCAGTTAGGCAAAATAAATACCAAAGCGTGTCAATACAAAATCTACTAGCTACTTCTGGCTGACGAGGCACTAGTGAATTGTTGCGTTACTATAGAGATCAGCACGGAAATAGAAGAAAGAAGCTGTGATGCTACTGCTAGTGGAAAATGCGAACAAGGGAACTATTAGCTAGATGTACTACTAGAGTCTATATCACAGAATAGTGAATCGAGGCAAGGAAATATGCTACGGAAGAACGAAGATGCTTGCGGAAAACACGCCAAGCTGCTCCCTGACCAAGCGTGCTTGCAACGATTAGCTAACCCAATCCATGGACTAAGTACTGCTTCACAAGTCCAAGGATCAGAGCTGGTCGACCGGCAACCAGTGGCAGCTACAGCAGCAAGAACCCTATTGCAGCCATCGCTCTCCCAGATCTAACACGCCAAACCACACTACATGGAGGCATCGCATCTGGAAGCGATGGGGAAGGGGAAGGAAGAGGACTACCGGTGAGTAGTCGGCCGGAGAGAGTGGACGCCTGAAGGGACAGCACCGCGTCGCTGTCGCCGCCGAGTCGCGCCGCCGCGGCAGCCGCTTTGACGTCGCCGTCGGCCGCCCTCGCGTCCGCGCCGTTCCGTCACGCTCGAGGATTCGTTCCACGAGCCTGTACATTCCCGGACAGGGCCGGGGGCCAAAACCGGGGTAGGGCCGGTTCCATTCCACACCGGGCTAAGCCGAAACGGCCATTTCCGGCCCAAACGAATTAGGCCCAGGGGCTTTGAGGCCGCTGCCGCCGCTATCCATTTCACGTGCCGGAGACCAGGACGATGAGCGCGGCTGATGAGTGCAGTCCGTAGAGATCGGCAGTTCCGTAACCACCGGAAATTTTCCGCGCAGGTCGTTCACATTGTGATCTTCGACGTCTTCTGCTTCAACCGGATCGCGTTGCAGACTACCACCTTCGTCGTACAAGTCCACCTCCTCGATCAACCTGCCGCCGTACGTCGTCCCTGCTTCCTCCATCCACGACATGGCTGATCATGTCCCGGCGATGACGTCGGACGTCGCGGAGCCCTACTACTACCCGCGGTGCCCCGGGTGCCGTGTGGACCGGCGGAACGCGGAGCGGGAGGGCGTGCTGCCCTACAAGGAGTTCTTCCTCAGGGCTCGTTCGGTTGTCTAAGAATGATTCTCTGTACTGATTCATTCTTGGCCTGGAACGGATGGATCCAGCCGGTTCACTCAAACCGTTTCTTAGATTGAATCCCTCCGGAAGCAAAATAAACTTCTTCAAAATATGTGTTCGGTTGTTTCAGCCGGAATGAAATAGCAACATCCAGAAATATACTATCACAACAATTTGACATAACTAGTTCATGCACATCCAAAACTCCAATTTTGTTTTGTCACCCAAAAAGCACATTCAAACCAGCTGAAACAAGTACGCATGTCATCCAGAAATATGCAGAGAAGTACCCTGTGATAACTCTAATTCCAAGTGGTATAGTTCTAGAATAAATACAAGTATCCAAACACCTGCTACTAGAACCTAAATAAATACAGGTTTCTTGTCTGTAATCAACCGGAATTACTAAGACTCATTGACCATGTTTGTCACTGGAGATATGAAGCTGGAGGCTTGGTACCATGTGCATCATTGGGTCCCAAGACGATGAAGAATCGCCCTCTCCAATCCAAACCAGCTCTGGGACGATCTACAAGTTATAAACAAATATGGCAGAATACATGGATTTAGTGCAGGTAGAATTTCACAGTTAAAGAAATGAATGACAGTGAAGTCCTATTCATTTTATATGTTACCTAATAGTGGATATTAAAAAAAAGAAGAGAAATGGCAACGTGCAAACAAGGGTACACGGCATAGTAAAAACTCAGGGTCGTTTATCTAAGCATGTTGTCCTGAAATATCAATAAGAAAACATATGATCTAAACAACTACTAAGTATTAGTCTTATCCATACTAGCTAGAGCAACGAGAAGAGGAAGAAACTTGCTGTTAACAGAAGTTCAAAGTGCACTGCTTAACGCATGTCTTGTTTATAATATGAAAGATATGTTTATAATATGTTTGCTTAAGAGAAGTTCAAAGCAAAGATAAGAGGAAGACATGCAGTGAACTGGGTTTGTACTAGCTAGAACTATGAAATCAATATAGGTGGCTGCTCATGTGAAAAAAAACTATGAAATCAATATAGGAAAATTTGAGACAAGCAAAGAACAATAGCAATAGACAGCAGTAACCAAACAAGTAAAACGTTCGGCCATACTGTTAGAAATCCAAGCAATGCACTCTCAACTCACAACACACAAAAACTCACAAACTTCTGACTATATACCAACACGAGTTGTGACCACACCTAGTGCTCTACTATATATACTTCTGAGTTGTGACCACACCAAACAAGTAAAACAACTGGTAGAATACTGAGTTTCTCCCGTCCAAGTTTGCTTTATGCAGAAACGAAAACATTCAAAACAACTCATGATAGAATATAAAATTTTATCCAAACAACATAAGCCGCTAATGCACTAGTCCAGATTATGGAGAATCACTCAATTTTTTTGTTTCTTTATCAACGAAAAGTAAACAAAGTGCAGGAGCTGAATAGACAAGAATCTTTGCAAGCTGTATAATTAACCTCACATCTGAATATACTGAAAACTTCACTTTTCAGAACAAACCATGGTCAGAAAGAGTGACCCGACAGCAAGCCTGAATGTCTCATCTAGAATTATTCAAAGCATGTCACTACATTACAGCAGTGTCACCATACTACATTTACAAAAGTGAGTAGAGCCAAATGTACACGCTGTAGCAAAAGAGAGAAAAAAGAAACAGCTAATTATGCAGACAACAATCGATCTAGTGTACAGAGTACTAGATACTGGGCAACATCGTTTCTCCCTTCAGTTTCTCATCACAACAAACAATGGATCTTGTACACGCTGTAGCAAAAGAGAGAAAAAAGAAACAGCTAATTATGCAGACAACAATCGATCTAGTGTACGGAGTACTAGATACTCGTTTCTCCTTTCAGTTTCTCATCACAGTTTCTCTGCTGATTCCTCCCCACTCGACCGCTCGCCCTCCAACAATGCATCTTGTAACGATCTAACCCTAGCAAGAGTTAAGCACACATCAACAACACCCGTGTGATCTAACCAAACTCACTACACCGCAAACACTAGAATCCGGCGTCAAGATTCAAGAAACCAGCGCGAGGAGAGAGAGAGGGTACCGGGGAGAAGCAGCCAGGAGGGAGAGGACGCCTGGTGGAGGATGTCAGTGTCGCCGTTGTGGATGGGTCGGACCGCCGCGCTGACGCCTTGCCTCGCGCTGCCGCCGTTGCCTCTCGCCTCGCCTCGCCGCCGCCGCCTCTCGCCCTTCGAGCGAGACACGATTTCGTTCCACAGGGTCGAGGACACGGCCCAGTTCCGCGTGGAAAGATGGGGTGGAAGGGTCGTTCCGGCCCATTTTCATTCTGGGCCAGGTCTAACCAAACGGTCATTTTGGAGTTTCGTTCTGGGCCCGATCGTTCCGCGTGGAACACCCCCCGTTCCGGGCTGATCCGGCCGAAACGAACGAGCCCTCATCTGGCTCGTCACCATCTGCTCCAGTGCGTGATCCGTTTCCTCCTCCTCGGCGTACTCCACCACTGACTGCTAGTTCGTTGTTGATTCGCATGCAGGATCCCGGACACGTCTTGATTCCGTATATTAAGAACATGTAACAAACCAACGTAACGTACCCAACAGTAGTCAGGAGTGTTATAAAAAGACAATTGAAGTCGATACATACTTTGCTGAAACGAAATTGCAAGAAGCGTTTTGATTGGCCAAAGTGAAAAAAAGCAATCTGTGCAGAGTTAAACTCGCTAAAGAAACGAGAAGTGTTTGTTAATGTAAACCTTACAACAACTGGCATTAAACCAGTGGGTCACAAATGGGTGTTTATCAGGAAGAGAAACGCTCAGAATGAAGTGACTAGATATAAAGCGAGACTCGTAGCTCAAGGTTTCACGCAGAGACCTAGCATTGACTACGAAGAAACCTACTCTCCCGTAATGGATGGAATTAGATTCCGGTATT